>JBCEWC010002027.1:0-36788 GCA_038996855.1 Solanum aculeatissimum
TCGAACCTTTTTCTCTAAAATTTTAAAACTTTCTCTGTTAGGTTTTAAAATTAACTTAGTTTTCTTAATTTTATCTTAAAAAATTAAGTGGCGACTCTGTGATTTCGTAAATTCGGTTGTTACTCAAATTAATTAAGTAATTAATTGAATTTTTGAAACAAAGTCATTTTTCCATAAAACATGTGGTATCTCTTCTTTTTCTATCTTAAATCTTGATTGCCTTTCTTCTCTCTTTCCCAATCGTGTTCGTATTTCTCCTCCCTATATTAGCCTTTATATATTGAGTACAACATGTATTAATTTACATGTATCAAGACTATATTTATTAATTCAAATTGTATTTATTAAATAAAATTTGATATTTCAACATCCCTCTTTTCTCTCTCTCTCAATCTCACTTGCATCTTTCAATTCCTCTCTCAAACTGTATTCTTTGAATTATACATAAAGAAACTACAACTACTCATGATAATAATAATGTTTCAAACTATAACTTATTTATATAAGTTCCTCTTTGTTATTTTCTGCTAATTTAAACGATCATTAATTTTTCAACCAAAAAAAAAGAATTTTCTTCTCTCCAAAACTTTAAAATTGTACAAAAGTACTAGTATATTAGTAAAGTAAACTGACTTTTTCAAGCCTTTTGAAGGGCAGCTTGTAATTATTATTTTTTTCAATAGAGAATATAAAAAGGACAAATTATAAAAATATCATATTTTATAGGCTTAATTTCAATATATATCAATTCTTTCTAAAATTACTTAAAATCCCTATTTTTTGGGGAAACGTCGATACATGAAAATATGCATTAATACAACGCATAATTTTAATTATAGTGTTGATACATAGTAAATCACAGTGTTGTGGAATCGTTGATACAAGAATATATTGTTACATTATGTTTATACAATTAATGTCGTTGATACAATAAAAAATTGTTGTCATGAATGTAATCATGCATATTAGTAGAGTATGTATCAAAAAATAATAGAGAGAGAATTAAAATACGGGAATTTAATAATTTTTTTAAATGGTAGGGACTAATAGTAATTAAATTTATAAATATCATGTATTTGTGTAATTTTTAGATATAAAAACCATTCAAAGTTACTTATCCTTTTAATTATTGCATTAATAAAGAGAAATTATCTATTTAAATGAAATAAATTAGTGGTTGCTAATTATGTCATGTGTGTGTTGATTGAGGTGGAAGGTTCTATTTTAATTCACGGGAAATTACATGTATATACAAAAAAAATAAAAAGTTTATAAAAAAAGTAGCTCATGTTTTATTTACATAAAAAATAGTTTTAAATCAGCGAAATTATACATGACTATACAATATAGTTATAGAAAGTATACATTGTTATACAATATATATTACTTATACATGAACTATATACTAAATATACATTATGATACATAAATATACACTGACTATACATACATATACAATGAGGGTTGAATGTCTAAAATTGTAACAAATAGCCAAAGGTCAACCGAATAGCTACTTTTCGTAATTTTTCTCAATGACTTGTGGATATAATTATCCCTTTAATTAATTCTTAAAAGTGAAAGGAAGACTATCTTTTGCATGTCCATAAACAACACTACAAAAACATGATGATTTTTTCAATCATTTACCCATTGCATCATTGAGGCCTACCAGTAAATAAATAATTTAAGAATATTCTAATTTAATATTTCATTGTTCATTTTTACTTGTCATTATTTTATTTTTCGAGGTCAATTTGATTAAATTTTAAAGTTAAATTGAAGTAACTAAATTTAATATTTGAAATCTAAAAAGAAATTTAATCGGTTGAAAACTATACGAAAAATGTTATAAGTTGCAATGCTTCTCATATTAATATGATAAAAAAAAACATCTTAAAATGTTGGTCAAAGTTCATATAATTTGAGCTCGATAAGTAAAATTGTGACAAGTAAAAGTGAACGGAGGGAGTAACCAAAAGAAAATATAATCTTAATTGGATGCATTTTAGCAATAAGGCTTTCTCAAAAATATTGTATTTCTAATTCACAAAATCAAAAGCTACACCAAGCGTCACATAAACTAACAATAAATTCAACGTTATAAGTGTGGTCTTGAGAAGATAGAATATAAGTTGAACTTATTTTTATTTTGGAAAGGGAGATAGAGATGTTATTTCCGATAAACTCTCGGCTCAAGAAAAAAGATGTCAAAACATATCGAAAAAAATAGTGAAAGAGAAGAAATCATGACAAAATTGAAAATACTATAGAAAATATGACAAAATATTTTGAAAAATCATGGTACAATCGAAGTACAAGAGATTGATTATATAGTAACAGAATTCGAAGGACAACACACTCTATGGAAAATACTACTACTATCACTATTAGTATTAAAGCATAAGCAGGACATCGTCACTTCACTAACTATTAACCTTTTATTCTAATTTGTATCTTTCGTAACTTCTTATTTAAGATCATGTCTTTCGTAAAGTTCAACTATGTCATGCCATATCTATTCGCTCCTTTTCAATACTTTTTTGAAACCATCCATTAAAATATTTATTTTAAAGAATTGATGCATTAGATAAAGTTTTTACAAAAATAAGTAATTTTAAATAATAACAATAAGTTTAGGAAAATATATATTTTTTCTCATAAAATAAAATATTTTTGAATCCTAACCAAACACAAAGTAGTGCTCTAGATTCACAAAAATATTTTCTTAACAAATTTTGCAAAGTTTTATCAAAAGAAGTTATTAAGTTCCATTTGACTTGGGACACTTTCTCCTTGTTTTTGTGCGAAAACGGCGTCGTTTTGTTCGTCGTTCTCAGAATCTCCAGTAGGTTTTCGCCTTTTCTCTCTCTAAAAACCCTTTTCTCTCTCTTCAATCACTCTCTCAGTGAGAAGTTTCAGCTCCCAGTATGTAATTTCACACAGAAATAGAGGAAGAAAATCAGATCCAGAGTGTTGAAAATGAAGAAACAGAAGTGCTATATTACTGAAGAAGATATGTTCATTATCTTACAAAGGTAGATTTTTGTTTAATTTTTGTTGTTTTTCATACTTGGATTATTGAAAAATGGATCTTATTTTGTATTATTGAAGGTATTCGGTATCAACGGTGCTGGCAATGTTGCAAGAGGTGGAACAAGTGGCAGAAGAGAAAATTGATTGGAATGCAATGGTGAGGAAGTCTACTACTGGGATTACCAATGCAAGAGAATATCAAATGTTATGGAGGCATTTGGCTTATCGACATGACTTGGTTGATAAATTAGATGATGAAGCTCAACCTTTGGTAAGTCAGTTGACAAAAAGAGTGAAGTCTTTCTAAGTTTCCGTTTGGCCGTAGATTTGAACTTGAAATTTGAAAATTTGAGTTTTGAAGTGTGTTTAGACATGCATTTTGAAATTATTTGAAGACTTCAGATTTGATGGCCAAACAGATATTTGAAATTAAATTTTCAAAGCCTACTCCCAGAATCTATGGTTAAACGTGAGCTAATATGTTTTGGAATTAAAAGGTCCAAATAGAGAGGAATGGATGTAAGAAGTTCACAGCTGAACAGGTTGTTTGAGATGAACTAGCCTGGCAGTTGTAGTGTTGCATAAAAATACTCTTTTTGAATGGAAGTGATATTGTATTGAGATAGTATGGTAAGATCGGTATATAAGAAGTGCATACTTTGTCAATGGTTAGAAAACTTAGCAAAAATAAAAAGCACTAAGCTTTACTAAGGAATGTCCCTTTCCCTCCAAGTACCTACATAAGTGCTGGGTGTGTGAATTGCTTATTGTTATGCGTAATCTAAGTTAATTTTGGTAAATTTAGGAAATGTCATGCGTGTTAAAGTGGAGTAGATGTTTATCATATGTTGTTAGTTTTTCGTCTATTGATGTGTAGTTGCATTTTAGTCTATAAATTTGTGATCTTGGTTGAATTATCATGTGGACATAATTGTAAGGGCGTGTATTTGTCTGCTATTTGCGGTGAGATGAAAGATCCACCTTATATCTTGAACCATATGTTGGTGATTTTCAATTTCATGAAATTATTTGTTGATCTTGTACTTTTTGACGACAGGATGATGACAGTGATTTAGAATATGAATTGGAAGCTTTCCCTGCTGTAAGCAGTGAAACTTTAGCAGAGGCTGCAGCAAGTGTGAAGGTAAGTCAAACGACCTGCCCAGAGTGGTAATTTCCTAAAGCAAACAGTGTAATTTGTGAATAATTGTTTGGCTGAACTGCTTGCTTCTTTCTTTTACACTCAGTTTATGTTGCATATAACCAGTTGTGTGGTTTGTGGGAATTTTGGGTTTGGACAGATGCTAATTGCTTCTGGGGTTCTAAATGATGCCAATACGTTAAATGGTTCAACCATTGAGGCTCCGTTGACTATAAATATACCAAATGGCCAAACATCTAGAAGTGGTACAGATAATTCATTCCAAACTACTTCTATGCATGGGACAAATATTACAGTCTCAGTTGCAGTGCAAAAACAGCCACTGTCAACTGTGGTAGCTGCTGAGGGAGTGGATACCCATGGACCAGGTTGTACCAACTTGCCTCCTCGACGAAAGCGTAAACCATGGTCAGAAGCAGAAGACATGGAACTTATTGCTGCAGTCCAAAAATGCGGCGAAGGAAACTGGGCAAACATATTGAAAGGAGATTTTAAGGGAGACAGAACAGCTTCCCAGCTCTCTCAGGTTTTCTTTTGTATATGATTAATATATCTGTCTTTGTCAAAATAATGATTAATATATCTATCCTGATTTAAAAAATGATTAATATATCTAGACATATTCTCCAGTCTATTATTAATATGGAGACAGATTCTGCAGTTTTAATTACTCTCTCTAGTTAGTAAATGCTTTTAGCACAAATGTGGTGCTTTTTGGCATCATATTTTGAAAACTCTCTTTCTGTCAGCTTTGATGGGTAGAAATGTTTTTGTTAGAGAACGTAGTTGATCTTTCATTGCTTAGGTTAATCTTTCACTTGGAGGTAAGAATGTTAGTTTTTTGAGTTTTGTGGTTTGCAGCTTACTAAATTAATCTCATCCAAAATTATACGCCTTTTATTTGCTCCAAAAAATACAAACCAATAAAATAAATCATTGTCCAGCTCAGTTAATTGATTTGTTGATTTGTTAATTGATTCATTCCAGCTATCTAACTAGAGGTTGCTTCACTATGAATCTATTAATTGAGATACTGAAGGGAGATCTTATCAGTTTGAGAAAATAGAAAGCTGTGTCCGCCTTCAAGTGCTTCACAAAATGATAGGAGAACTGGAAAGGAATAAAAAGAAATACAACTAAATGAAATTTGAGTGGAATAGCCCCACCCCGTTAAATGGTAAGAAGGTATTAATTACTAAGGAACATAGAAGTGTATGCTTGCTTCTCCTCAATCTTGACCAGTTAGTGTGTTTTCCTCATCTTGGATTAGGTAACTGCCAACTCATGTCTTGCAATATCCAAAATTTGATGGTTTTTGAATATCCTGTTTTTCACTCAGACTGACTTTGTTTTTCAAGCATTAGTTTTTTATTATTAAAAAAAGGGCAAGGTATGGTTGGACCAATAACAAGTTTTTATTTACAAATTGCATTTTGATAGGAGTCTGTGGATGGATCTTCAATTCCTCCATGGAGCTGTTTTGTGTGATTACATCGTTTATCTCTTCAAATTTATTTCTTCCTTCTCACAAAGCTAAATAAATTAAAATGGCAAGGTATGATGCGATGTCTTTGGCAGCTGTACAATGCATTTAGTAGTTCAAGGGTTGTTGCATCTTTGTGTCGCTTTCTTTCTAATGATATTATTCCCCCTGTCCCAATTTATGTGACATTTTCTTTTTTAGTCCGTCCTCAAAAGAATGTCACCTTTCTATAATTGGAAACAACTTAACTTTAAAATTCCCCATACAAATATCCAAGATTGTTTTAGACCATACATTTCAAAAGTTTTCCTTTTTTTTCCATAAACTTTATCAAATGGTGCTGCATAAGTTGGGATAGAGAGAGTACCTATTTTAAGGAAGAGGGGTGGTGTACTTGACCAAAGAACAATTCAATCATTTCTGATCACTATTTCTTGATAGTCCCTAGTTGTGATGGAGCAGTTATCCTCTCATCTATGTGGTGCGAGATTATGGGCTAATTTCAAGAAATTTCTTGTCAGTTGGATGGCATAAGAGGAAAACTTTTTACTTCTGATATAGGACTGTTACATTCTTTAGAGAATAATTTTTCCTCATTTTAACTCCTCATTATCCTAATGAAACTTCTTTTTTTTCCTTCTAGTATACTAACATGTTATATTCATCAGCACCCAAAACAGGGATGGTTTAAAATATCTACAAGTACAAACCCTGTAATTCTTACAAGGACGCAAAAAGGTCTAACAATGATTCTGTATCATCTACAAGTTGTTTTTTACACCAAAAATAAAAAAGAGAAATACAAGTACTCTTGATTTTCTGGGTTGGGCTGCTCTTCCCTTCAAAAACATCTTGCATTCTTCTCCTTCCAAATTGTCCACCATATGCAAGCTGGAACTATCTTCTACCATTTCTTGTGACATGTTCTTCCCTTTATACTATTCCACCTGTATAATCAGCCATCAGGCCAAAAGTGTCCTTAGACATCACCCAAGTAGTTTCAGCTAATGCGACAAAGAGTTGCCAGAGTTGTCTGGTGTAGTAATAACACTGTGTGGAAATAAATGTCCATTGGTTTCTGCTTCTTGCTGGAAAAGGCAGCATCTAGGACTGAGCTGAAAGCTTCATCTGTGAAGAATTTCCTTTGTGAGGCAAGTTTTTCTTATAACTAGCCATGAAAAATAGACAACAGTGAATGATGCTTTGATCTTCCATAGCTGTTAGTGTTTCCAAGGCCGAGGTGCTGTCCTGTCCTGTAGATGATAGATAGTTGTGTGCTGCGCTAGCTTTGACATTGTTGCTTCCTTCTCATGTAATAGAGTCCTCCTCCTCATTTAGTTTTGTAAAAGCCTTTTGCATTCTGAGGAAATCAATTCAGTGACTCTAGTAACTCCCCAGTCATTGAGAAGCATTTGAAAGATGAGTTCCAACCCTGGGAGCTCCAAGATTCTTCTATTGTGGCATTGGGTGAAGGTGAGAGGACAAATAAATCAGGGAAGGTCTTTCAGTGCTCCATGAATATCTAATGAATTTTCTTACTAATCCCTGCTACCAATTTGAACTCAATCAATCGCTTTAGGATCACCATTTCGTGGTAGATAGCTATATCCCGTCATCTATGTGGTATGAGGTTATGGACCAATTTCAAGAAATTTTTATGTCAGTTATATGGTATAAATGGGAAATTTATACTTTCTCTGATGTATGATTGTACATTCCTTAGAGATAGCTTTCCCTCCTTTTAACTCAATATCTAATGAAACTTCTTTACTGAATCCCTGATACTAATTTTAACCAAAACCATTGTCTGAAATCCTATCTCCCGTTTAAATAGTATCACTTTCTATATGTATTTTTTGGGAGAGTGGTAACAATTAAAACAAGGTGGTCAATATCAGTGTTATGAAAGGTGATTGCCTTGTCGCCAATGGCGAGAGGCGAAGCGAGGTGACCGTTCATCGCCTTTTAGCTTTGTGGCGAGGTGATCTTCAAAAGGCAAAGCCATAGCGGCAATGGCAACAAAGGCGAGAAGCGACAAGTCGCCTTTTATAATGTTTTAAAAAAAAACGACTAATTTAGGGTGTTTTAAAAGTTAAAAGGTAAATTTGGGGTTTCCTTTCCAAATATGCACAGTTGTGCTCTTAAACTTAGATTGAGACTCCAACCAAATGACCCGACTAGACTTCTCCAGCGACCCACCTAACTTTTATGGAGACTCTAGAGTTCAACCAATACACATTTCCTCTTTTCATCTTCCTGTTTCTTTTTTCTCCTTCTTCTTCAGACTGTAGTGTTACTTCTACCTCTATGTTTTTTTTCTTACTATTAACTTTGGTTTTGTTTTATTCTCATTCAAGCTCTAGATTTTTGGTATCTACTATTTATTTTTAGTTTTTGAATTGAAATATTTGCAATTATATATTATTGAGATTTTGATTATTTATATATGAAATTAAATATTTTAATTTTTTATATTAATTGATGTCGTACTTCAAAAAGGCAAGCGCCTCGCCGCTTGCATTGCCTTGTGGCAAGGTAGACCCTTGGCGCCTTTTGTCGCCTTTCGCCGTCTAAAACACTGGTCAATACTTGCTTTATGATTTTCCATCAGCTTTTGCATTTTCTTTCTATTGAAAGGAGAAAAGTGCCTATATACAAGTCCATTTTATGAAGCTCTTGAATGTGTACAATGAAATTATTTTGGAGAGCCTTCAATTCATGGTGTTCCTTTGGACAGAGAGCCTTTCTCTATGAGTACAATGCAATGGTTTGGTTTAACTTGTTATAAACAATTTGACGGGGCAACTATTAGAGTGGTTATGCCCTCTGCATTTACTATCAGATGTAAGCTCTTACAGTGCTATTTGGACATACATATTATTTTGCAAATGAAGAAATATTACTTGCAAATCAATGTTTGTTTTGTCAATTGTTCATTATTTCAACTTGAACCTCAAATAGAGAGTTTGACGTTGAAATAATCATCTGACCAAATTTTATTCAGATTCTCTACCCATTGGGGTTCTTTTTTTTTTTTTTTTTTTTTGAAGGAAGATTTCTCCTTGTATGTTTTGCAATTTATAACTCAACCCAACATTTAATACTACCTAACACTTTCTTCTTCTTTGCTTTTTTTTCTCTTTCTAGGGGAATTGGGGTAGAGTGAAAGGATTGTAATATGAATTAGGAATATATTTTAAGGCCTGATAAAAGCGCCGATGTTGAAATTATCAAAGTTGGTTGTTCGGTTACAAAGTGTGATAAAGTTTGGGAACTTTTGATACTTACTAGAAATGTGGAGTATCAGTTATATATTGCGCTGTTTTGTAAAATTACTCCAAGTGTTAACTTCATTCCGAATATTTTTGTAAAAAGTGTTTTTTAATTAAGAATTTTTGTAAAAAGTGTTATCTAAGCACAACTTCATTTCAAATCAGAACTTTGATGAAGTTAACAACATAGCCGGTATATTCCCACAGGAGGGTGGGGTGTAAGTAGACCTTATCCCGCCTTTGAGGATATAGAGACAAAACTTCAACGATGTCATGAACAAAAACTTGCACGCTATGTCCAAAAGCCTGCTAATTGTTTTAGATGCTAAGTAGGGGTTACATTCCGGTCATATCTGCTTATAGCCTTTGTCTGTGTGCACTGTGATTGATATGTCTTATCAACATAAATGTTCTAGAATATATGCATCTGATCAGAAGAGTTTCTTTGGTTGATGATGCTGAAACTTCTATGGATACAGTGATCAATGTGAGGACAGTTAGGGTTCAAGTTACAGTTTAGATGTGATAGTAGTTGAGCATTTGAATGAGGAATTGAAGATGCAAAGTATGGGATGTTACACCTTCAAGTCTTATGTATGCATAATTTGAAGGGAAGAAGAAAAGAGCTTTTCAACTTGGAAGGGATTGAAAATGATTTTGTAGAGATAGGATTGTCTTATATTTTTCTTATCACTAGGATAATTTCTTATTATCTTATTCAAATTAAAGTACAAATAGTTTTAAGTTGCTAGTTATTGCTTACAATTAAACATATGATCTTTCTACCAACTCTACCGGCGAACTAGGTTTACTAGTGAGGCTTTGGGTCCACCAAATGAAGTCTCGAGACTTGAGTGTTGTCAAAAGCACACTTGAGACACACTTAAGCCCGACTATTAGGCGCAGACTGAGTCTGTGTTGCCTCATGCAGGTGCTTGCACCAAAGCACAAAGAAATGCATCTCAACAAAAATGAACCCTTAATTTTTAAGAAGACCCACTAAAAGAAAATGATGTTATTGCTTATTAGAATGGGGGACAAAGAAATGATGTTATTGCTTATTAGAAAATGATGTTTACTAGTGAGGCTTTGGGTCCACCAAATGAAGTCTTGAGACTTGAGTGTTGTCAAAAGCACACTTGAGACACACTTTAGCAGTTAACCCCTACAATTAGGTGCAGACTGAGTCTGTGTTGCCTCATGCAGGTGCTTGCACCAACGCACAAAGAAATGCATCTCAACAAAAATGAACCCTTATAAAAAAATAAAAAATGAACCCTTAATTTTTAACAAGACTCACTAAAAGAAAATGATTTATTGCTTATTAGGAATAGAAAATTGGAAATTTAGTATAAGAAAGGTAGTCATCAAATCTAAAAGGCTAAAATTGCATCAGTGCATCTGAATAAAAATTTAATGTGGTTTCTCCTCCTAATTGGCATGACTTATTTTGCACTTAATTGTAGTTTTTCAATTCCTTTATCTATAGTAATTGTTTTTTGTGTGTAATTATTTTTTCTTGCATTCTCCTTGTCAAAAAAAATAAATTCTTGCATTCTGTGTAAGCTTCTCTTCATCTGTGGAGTTATTATCTAAAATGTGTGCATTAATTGCATTTTACGCTTAAAACCTCGATGGAACTTGGAGCATTTGGCAGTTTTCACCATTGACAGAACTGGTGTGACCTTTAGGCTGCAAGCTCCATCCTTCCAAAGTGCTAACAAGATTTGGTGTGCAATCATTTATTGGCAATTTTGGTGACATTGATGTAAATGGTAAATGGACTAAATTATTGTGTAGTCATATCTAAGTATTGTTTCTCTATATCTTCAACCCTGCATTTTACTTGTCCTGAAGAGAATACTCCCAGTGATATTCATGTCAAATCGATTATTTGGAAAGATATAATGGATGTCCGTTGTTATCTAGTATGGTTAGAATGTCTGGGTTTTCCCAGGTTTCCCGGGTTCAAATCCCGGCAACGGAATGAGAAGCAAAAGTGTGTATTGGTCTTGTAGCATGGACTAGATGAGGAAAATAAATAAGAGAGGTTGTAAATATTTTGTCTGTTGTCAACCATCATTTTTCCTTTTAAATTTACCATGAGATTGTGAATGTTTCTTTATGCAGAGATGGGCCATTATTAGGAAGCGGCAGGGGACCATGGTTGGGAATGGCTCACAGCTTTCAGAGGCTCAGCTGGCAGCTCGTCGCGCAATGTCCTTTGCTCTTAATATGCCTATGGGAGATAAGTTGAAAGCAGCTTGTCCAATTGGCACTGGAGGTAATTCTCTCAAATCCTGTATAATATTAACATATCTGTTCCCACATTACTATGGAGAGATGGAAATGGTTAGGGATAAGGGGAGGGTAGTTATTGTTGTGATGCTGTCTCCAGGGACTCTGCATTGGGTGTGTATCACATGGCTGATAGGATCATCTGATAACCTAAATGTATGTCACTGTATATGGTATCTGCAGTTTGTATGCAAAGAGTGTAATTGATGACTAAACTGTTCAATGGATGATAAGATTCTGCTGTCACGAGTCTATAAGGTCTGAGTTCTATATTCCAATTAATAATGTCTGCACGCAAAATACCTGTAAAAAAATATTGCATGTTAATCTCGGAGAAGCAGAAATTCCAGTGGCTTAGGAGTAATATCTCTTTCAACATCATAGTCTATCCTTGCATGCTGCAGTTCTAACCCAGGTTCTTGTGTTGTTTCAGTGGGGCCTAATTCAGGTGGTGGACCTAGTAACTCTTCTCATCCTGTTACTGCCGACTTGGCATCTGGTGGTGCACAATCCCAGCATCAACAAGACCCGTCATCTTCAAAGCCTCGGTTAGTCCCCCAAAAGCCAGCAGCAAAGCCTACTACGAGCACAGATTCGATGGTCAAAGTTGCTGCTGTAGCTGCAGGGGCCCGCATTGCTACCTCTTCGAATTCCGCCTCACAAATGAAGGTAGCACAACCTAAACCTCCCCTTCAAATACCTGGAGGAGGTCCTGCTGTCAAATCGTCTGTCCTAGGTAGTACAAATGGCTTGCCCAGTAATGTGCACTTTATTCGTACTGGTCTGGTGTCCCATGCCGCTGGACCGTCAAAGGTTGTGCATGCCGCTGGCTCATCAAATGTCTCACGACCTGGAACTCAGCAGGTGCTGAGCCACTCTTTGAAACCCACTTCATCCACAGTTCAACCCAAACCAATTGGTAATTCATCCAGACCAAATCCTTTAGCTGAATGCAATGCCCCAACATGTGCTCCAGTTGCTGAGCTTAAAGTAAATGCTAAGCAAGAAGTTCTCCAAAAAGTTCAACAAGATCAAACTCCTCCATCAGTCAACCCATCTATAAAGAAAGCCGTTGAATTAAAAGAGCAAAAAAAAGTGGATCGAGATCCTGTTCATGCTAATGCTCTGGGCGTTCAGGTTCAAGAAAAGTTAACTAGTCTGCCAGGTCGGGAGATAACGAACAATGATACTAGTGATCCCAATAAAGCACCAGCTAGAACTGAAAATGGAAGTGCTAATGGAGGTGATCATCCCAGTAAGGAACCAGCTAAAATTAAGAATGGGATAAATAAAATGGAGTGAAGGTTGGACCAACTTTGAATGTAAAGTTAGATTCATGATTGATTGTTCTTATCTACCCTTGGATGGTTTTGCTTCCTTTTTGCCTTTTTAATGTAAATGTGTAGGTTTCTCTCAATGCTTTGTCTATAATTAGGTAACTAACTACAATTCTTTGATTTTTCTATGTTATTATTTTGTTATCTTGAGATGTCTTTGCAAGTGGGTTAAAGAGACTACTTACACTAACTTATTTTGTGTTTTCTCTATTGCCTTGGATTACCTGGAAAAATGGTCATGTTCAGTCCAAAGGTTGTGGTAGCTACTTATTCCTTCCTCCTTAATTAGAAGTCTCGTATTCGAATTTTGAATACGAACCCGCCTTTGGTAGGGAGTGGTTTACCCCTAAAGTGTGACTTTCCGGATTAATTATGTTCCTGGTTAGAGTTGCTGATGTTCCTCTGTTGTTATTTTCCTTTTGTTTCCTTTTGCATGGCATGCCTATCATTGAAGAATGAATAAAATCTTTAGAATCCCATGTTTATACTGTGTTTTGTGTAAACCTCAATTACTAAAAAATAATATTTTATAGGAACTTCACACTGAGTACGTGTCCCTATACTAATGTAAGAAGGGATGATATTTGAGAAAATCAAACAACATATCCAGTATAGTATAATTTCACACTGAGAAGTCTAGAAATGGTAGTGTAGCAGACCTTACCTCTACATCAAAGGTAGAGAGGTGGTTTCCAATAGACCCTCGGCTAAAGAAAAAACAGTCCAAAGTAGTCTAGTAAAAGAAGTAATGAAAGTAAAAACATGACAAAAACATTCTAAACAGCAGAGACATTAATTCATACTAATAACATTTGAACTTCCCAAACATTTTCAGTACAAGTAGATGAAACTGCATATTCACAATGGCATGATACTTTCATAGCATCAATCCAATTATTTCCCAGAAAAACCACATATCTACAGCTGATGAACCTATTCACAGATATTTACATCAAAGAATATTACAAGCATAATCACAACCATTGCTTCTTAGCTTTTCCCTTCCAATTTTCCTTCTTTAACCATCATTCTTCTCTTCTCCTTCCTCCAGACAGCTTGAATGACAAATTTCACAAGACAAAGTAGTAATAATTCTGAAAAATAGAGACACACAAGGTACCGAGGAGTCCCAAGATGATGTTTATTTTTTTACAGTTAACTTTTTATTTACTCCTAAGTCCATATTTAGGCTTGTAATAGGTAACAAAAAACAGCTTAGTGTTTGATCCACCGCAACAAAGAATCTGGAGAAAAGAGATCAAATCAACTGAGCCATTGCAGCATGTCAGCTATACCGCAAAGATGAGAGCCACTGTTCCATAAACTTCTTATTCCCTGCATGTAAAATCCAAATTCAATAAGCACCAAGTACAAAACAGAAAAGTTAGAACTGAAGTGATAGAAAGAGTCTACTGTTATTCAACGCTGTGTACATTTCTTTTTGGTTTATAAATCAATGTATCGTTAAAAAATACAAAAAAATCAACTTCTTTAGTATTGGATGGAAACACAAGGGTTGAAGTTGTAATGCTTCCAAAAGAAAGTTACATTTCAGAGGAAAAGAGATTTCAGATTTGCAGATATGTAATGCCAAGAACGATGTTGCATAAAAAAATGAGGTATCTAGATGACAAGAAGGTTAAAGTATGTATACCTCAACGAGTAAACAGAACCCATGCAATCCTATAACTGGCTTGTTAACAATCTCATAGATTCTACTCCAAACAAGAAATCTGAATTAAGAACACCTAATAACTGATATGATGCTTAATACATCTCAACTGATCAAGTTGTGGATGACAAAGGACAAGATCTAAGTTGTGTAGAAAACAGGCCATAATACGGTGCTACATATGAGTCACATATCTAAGCAACAGCCACTTATCTTGTAGGAGATGCTCTTTATTTACGTCAATGAGAAATTTGTTCTGGATGTTGATTCAGTGCTGCAGTCAGGAATTAAGAGTGCTAGTTAAGAATCATCGCCAACCCCCCCCCCCCCCCCCCCCCCCAAAAAAAATCACCACCAACCAAAGCCTTTCCCTCTGAAAGAGAGGGAGAGAAAATTATCTTGAATGCATTCTAATTTCTCTAGATTGGAGGACCTAAAACCATTTAATCAACAAGGCCAACGAAAGCAATCTCATTCAGTCACCATACTGAATGAAAGGAGCATTTGGCAATCATAACATTCTAAGCTTGAGCGAGAACTGCCAGTATAGTTTCAGCACATCAACAAAGAGGAATGAAGCAAGAAGCAGGAAGGCTCAATTCATCAAATTCTGATTATGAAACAAGACTTGTTCAAGTCCCTTACTTGTGTGATGAATTTTAGTTATAGCAAGGAAAGTTGAAAGAACCTTTCGGAAGGTAAAAGTCCATGTGCAGATCAGGTATTTTCCACAAGCATTTATTTCAACATCAATTTACATGTTTCTCATTGAATTACTACTTAATAGCTTTCTATAAGGAGTTTGATATAAAAAGGGCAGTTGGAAGCATCCTGCATTTACATGGGGTCCGTGGAAGTTGCACCCCAAGTGGGTGTAATGTAGCCTGTTGGCTCAAACCCGAGACCTATTGGTCACGGAGACAACTCTACTCTTGTTCCAAGACCACTCTTCAATAAGGAATTTGATATATTTCAAATAAATTTGGTTTTTCTTCATAAAAAAGGAAAATAGTACATGAAGCTGATTCTTACCAGAAGCATGTAAATCCCTGAAGTTTCCGATGGTCTGCATAAACTTGTCTTGTGCATTATCTTCCAAATTTGCGCGTCCACGTCCATAGCAAGGAACTAGTACAGCAAAACTATCATCTCTCTCATCATCACTCTGGAACCCAGGGCCATGAGGCTCCAACCATCCAACGGACCAGTCTGAATCATCAGACTCAGACCCTGAAACACATCCGCCATCTGATGGCACAATAACAATATCATAATCCCTATCAATCTTGCGCTCCGCACGACTTTCCCATTTTCGCTTAACCTTTCTAGATGAGGAGGCCATATTCCTTCTCCTATCAAGAGTTAGCTTCAAAGTATCCAATTCCAACAAACTCGAATCAGGTGATGAATTCACAGATGTTCCTTGCGAGATTTTAGGTTCGTTATGCTTCCCACTCCAAAGCCACCATGACAAGGGGGTAAAGGCCAAGGCCATGTCTTAGTCAAGTAAATTACTTGTCCTTTATGCAATCAAAATCTGGGATTGAGTTTTTGAACAAAAATGTTGGCAGATATAGTGAATCTTGGATTTTGGAGCCTGATGACAATTGAATGTACTATAAGAGTTATTTGTTCCTATACAAAGAAATTCAGATAGTAAGAAGCATGAATACAATCAAAATAATACAAACACTATTAAAACAGCATGTTATGCTTAGCCCTGCAACAACAACATACTCAATGTAATCCCACAAATAGGGTCGGGAAAGGGTAGAGTATATACAAACCTTACCCCTAATAATCAGAAATGGAGAATCATGGCAAAATAATATAAAGACCGTGGCAAAGCATTCCAAAAAAAGAACAGTAACTACAGCAAAATAATGTGATAATCAAAGTACAAGAGACAATAGATAGTACCAATCAAAGGACAAAAAACTACAGGAAAAATACTACGCCTACTAGTATGGAAGGATAAGCTAGAAAAATTGTACTACTTACTTACCTTAGCCCAACAATTTTTTTGTAAGTTCTTCAATTTTCAAAACATCAAGAACCTAGAGGGTGCAGGCACCTTTAATCTTAAATAATCACAAAATCATGGAACATAAATAAAGTGGGATCTTTTTCCATTCATTATGACCCATAATGTTGCCATCTTTCTGATTTTTTCACCTAAAAATTATTTCAAATAATTCAAGTTCTCCCCTTTTTCTTCCTTACCTTTTTTAGGTTCCCATAGCAATAATCCAGTCAAACTATATGTTCACCTTATAGCAAAGGCCTAAAAGAAAATGCTAGCCAATAATATTTACCCCACCCCACCTTCCTAGAAATAGCTCATGATAGAAACTTGGAACCAAATATTTTGAGCCTAACAAGTAGCTCAATTTTCAAGAATTATACAACAAGGTATTCCACAAGAACTAAAATTTCAAATTCAACCAATCAAACAAAAAACACCAGATATAAAGCAAATTAAGAAGAAAAAAAAAAAAAGAGGACCACCAGAAGAAGAAAACAAAACATGCCTTTGCAATTAGCTCTACAAAGCTCTTCATAAATAAACAAAAATAATATCTTCACAAAAAAAAAAGAATCCATCCAAAAAGAAAGCAACTTTTTCAGAAACCCAGTTCAAACATAGCTTTGCAACTAGCTAAAATTCTTCATAAATAAACAAAAAAACACCTTTTTTAAAAAAAATTAATCCAACAAAAAAGAAATCAACTTTTTGAGAGTTCCAATATGGGTATCTCAGAAAGAACCTTAAACTTCATAAATTGATCCAAAAATTTCAGTTGCAGAGACCTTGAAAACTCAAAATATAGTGGATCAGAGTACTGCTAAGCCTGAATTTACTTCTAATTCAAAAAGGGGTCCTTTTTTTCTTCAAATCTGAGAAAAGAAAAGAAAAAAGTTTGTTTTTTTTTTTACGAAGCTTTGTGATAGTTTCCTTCAAGAATTGAATCACCAAACCTGAAGTAGAGTCTATATAAAACACAGCTTATTTTTCTATTGGGCAGGCATGAGGGCAAAATTGACTTTTTAAGGGCTTTTTTTTTTTAATTATTTCGAGATTATAATTTTGGAATTTAAATAGTTGTAGTTATTTATACCATATGAGATGTGGGATAAACTAAGATCAATGTAGATGGGATAACGTGGAATATTCAGACATCGCTGAATCTAATCTAAAACTTAACTCTAAGATATTCTCTTATTCTCTGTATCAAATGTCGTCGTTTGATTTGTAGACCAAATTATTTCGAGATTATAGTTTTGGAATAATAATTAATTTATCTCATATGAGATGTTGGATAAACTAAGATCAATGTGGATGGGCTAACGTGAAATATTCAAACACCGCTGAATCTAATCTAAAACTTAACTCTAAGATATTCCCTTATTCTCTGTATCAAATGTCGTCGTTTGATTTGTAGACCAAATTATTTCGAGATTATAGTTTTAGAATAATAATTAATTTATCTCAGATGAGATGTTGGATAAACTAAGATCAATGTGGATGGATTAACGTGAAATATTCAGACATAGTTAAATCTAATCTAAAACTTAACTCTAGGATATTCCTTTATTCCGTGTATCAAATGTCGTCGTTTGATTCGTAGATCAAATTATTTTGAGATTATAGTTTTAGAATTATAATTAATTTATCTCATATGAGATGTTGGATAAAATAATATCAATGTAGATGGGATAACGTGAAATATTCATACATAGTTGAATCTAATCTAAAACTTAACTCTATAATATTCCTTTATTCCGTGTTTCAAATGTCATTGTTTGATTCGTAGACTAAATTATTTTGAGATTATAGTTTTGGAATTATAATTAATTTATCTCATATGAGACGTTGGATAAAATAATATCAATGTAGATGGGATAACATGAAATATTCAAATTGAGTTGAATCTAATCTAAAATTTAACTCTAGGATATTCCCTTATTTCGTGTGTCAATGTCATTGTTTGATTCGTAGACCAAATTATTTTGAGACTATAGTTTTGGAATAATAATTAATTTATCTCAAATAAGATGTTGGATAAAATAATATCAATGTAGATGGGATAACGTGAAATATTCAAATTGAGTTGAATCTAATCTAAAATTTAACTCTAGAATATTCCCTTTATTTCGTGTATCAATGCCATCGTTTGATTCGTAGACTAAATTATTTCGAGATTATAATTTTGAAATTATAATTAATTTATCTCATATGAGATGTTGGATAAAATAATATCAATGTAGACGGGATAACGTGAAATAATCAAATAGAGTTGAATCTAATCTAAAACTTAACTCTAGGATATTTTCTTATTCCGTATATCAAATGTCGTCATTTGATTCGTAGACTAAATTATTTTGAAATTATAGTTTTGGAATTATAATTGTTGTATTAATTTATCTCACATGAGACGTTGGATAAAATAATATCAATAGATGGGATAATGTGAAATATTCAAATAAAGTTGAATCTTGTCTAAAACCTAGCTCTAGGATATTCCCTTATTCCATATATCAAATGTCGTCGTTTGATTCGTACAATAAATTATTTCGAGATTATAATTTTGGAATTATAATTATTGTATTAATTTATCTTATATGAGACGTTGGATAAAATAATATCAATGTAGATGGGATAATGTGAAATATTCAAATAAAGTTGAATCTAGTTTAAAACTTAACTCTAGGATATTCTTTTATTCTGTATATCAAATGACATCGTTCGATCTGTAGACTAAATTATTTCAAGATTATAATCTTGGAATCATAATTCTTCTCAACAATCTCCAAATTTGATAGAATAAAACACGATATAATCAAATACAATATAAATATGATTCTAGGATATCCCGTCTTATCTCGCGTACCAGACGACCCTTACGATTTAATATGAGGGTAATTATGGAATTTTGGCAAAGTGTGTGTATTGATTGGACATGATTGGTGATAAAGCAACTGAAGAAAGATAAGTCAAAAAATTAAAAAAGTGATTGCCAGGTCAGATAGTGTGCCACATTGGCAGTGGGACCCAGGAGCTAAGATGACGTGGCTAGTCAATTTCTTGTTGTGTGGTTCAAGTAATTTGGCCACTTGTTTAGCCAATTGGCTAATGAAAAATGTAGGCCATTTTGTCTCTAATATCTTAGTTGTACCAATAAAATAAAAATATAAAAAAATTACCTAATTACACTTATTTATTTATCTTATTTTTTCTTATTTTTATCCGTTCTCAAATTTTTTTAAAAATTCTTCTTTTCACTTGGATACACTAATTTATATTAGTGGTCCAGTTACATTAATTCAGTAATCTGAATACATTAGTTTTGATTTTTAAATTATCTCTATATATATTCAATATATCATGTTTTAAATGTTGTCTGTTGATACTAAGAAATTCTAATTAAATTAATGTATCCGGATTGTCATATTTTTTAAGGAATTTTTGTAAATTAAAAAAGGATAGAAAAAAATAATTATTAACTCTGTACACAATGTTATTTATGTAAACCCACCAATAAATATTCCATCAGAAAAGAATGAACAAAGTTGAACCATAAAAATCAATTCTTTAATTTTTGGTCCTAATTCACAATAAAATTAAAGTTTGTATTATAAAAAAAAACAAATATATATCAAGTGCCATAAATTAAAAAAAAATTGCATCCAATTAGTTATGGTCAAGAAAAATATTGAATTGATTAATTTTAATTCATGTCATTTAAAATGTTTTTTACGATCAAAACTTTTTTAAGTTTTAAAATTTTAACTGTATTCATCATTGCAGAGAGATTTTATTCATTCCATCGAAATCGTTATTAATTGGTCAGCATAAAAAGTTTGAGTACAATTTAAAGTGGACACTTATATTTGTTGTTGGCCACACCTTTTTGAAAATGTTTCCATGTTTGTCTATAATAAATAAATAATAAATGTATCTAGTTGTTATATTGGTTAATGGACAAAGACAATTCTATAAAGACAGTTGGAGAATTGGTAAAATTTAATTTTAGGTTTACAACAACTTGATTAGGGTTAATCTCTCCCATCTTGTACATTTTTATTTTGACTAATTAAATCACACATAAAACATTCAATTTTGGAGTTGGGTGATTAGACTATCACATTATTTTGATATTGTTACTTTTTATCGATGTTATGATTTTTTTATTATTATTCGATAGATTTGATAGGTTGAAATAGCTACATTTAAGGTAATTACATTCTGTAATGGTAGGTATAACAGTTGTAGCAGTTGTTTGTATATTTCACATATTCATTTGTATAACTCGCTACCAATATACAAATCCATTTGTATAATTCACTGTCAATATCAAACAAGGTAAGTATATACAAATTTTGTATTTATACTTTTTTTAAAAATTTCAAAACTTATACAAATTAAATGCATCAATATGATAATTATATATAAGCTAGGGTAAGCATGTAGAAATTCTTGATTTATACAAAGAAATTTTGAATTTATACAATTGCAAGCTTAATTTATGCAAATTCTGGACGTGTCCCTAGCAATCCGAATTAAACTATGGTGGCGAGTAGTAATTAGTTTAAATCATAGCTATGATAAATAATTAAGTAATATATGTTTGCTTAGTCGCGTAATTTTTCCTATTTGCTATGTCTATTGTGCATGCTATTTTTAACATTGCTTTGTTACTTGATTTGAGAGTCTTTCGAAACAGTCTCTCTACCTCATTACTAGCAATAAAGATTTTTCACCGTGAATCAATTAAAAATTTGTGTTATTAAATATGATTTTTTAAATTCGTTTTCAATTGAACCAACCCAGTAGAAAAATGCATGATATGAAACAGATTCTCACTGAAATAGCAAGAGACTCTTAATTTTTTCGTATGAAAATATTACTATTTTTTCTTTTCTCACCGATTCAATCAAAATATTTATGGAAAGCTACTGAATACTTTGCGAAGAAAATAGTAAAATTTTAATAGTGCTTAGGAGATAGGAATAAGAATTGTATACACTCTATTCTCTCCAAAATATATATTATGAAACTATATTAAATATATTATTATTATATGCTAAAAAATAAAAATCTATTTTTGAAACTATAGAAGATAATATACAAATTAACCCACCTATTTGACTCAATAAACTCATTATTTTTTTAGATAACATTATATTACCTTTTTTCACATGTTTAAAAAGGAGTTATAATAAGTTTTTAATAAAAGAAAGAGGGTGGAAAGAGAGACTTTGTATTTATATTAATTAAAATGTTTAACATTAATTCTTAAAGTAAAAGTCTACCATTTAGATTCATGTACCTTTGCTACTATTAGAATTTTATTTCACATGAAATTACTCATGATTAATTGAAATTGACTCTTATTTAAAGACAAATAGCAAGAATAAAATGACAATTAATATTATTCCAATTAAAAAGGAATGTATTCTTCTAAAAAATTATTTGCGGCTTGGTGGGGTTTAATATTTTATTTCAATTTTTTTTAGCTAGGATTAGGACAAGAACATGATAAGGACAAAATGAAAAAAAGTTTAAAATTGACCACCTCTATTTTAAAAAAAAAAAAAAAATTCTACTTATGAAAAAAAGTTAATTGTTTTTTTTAAAAAAAAAATTGAGAAATCTTAGTAGCTCAGATGATTGGCTATTTGAACTCTCACTTTGTTGGTGAGGGTTCGACTCCCCGCATTATAATCCCCTCTCCATTTCCCTTTTCCCTACCCCTTTTTTTTTTTTTAAAAGGATTGGTGTAAACAATATTGGCATCATTAAATTAATTAAAAGATAATTATAAATAGCTTTATTTATTATTATTGATTAGCAATATACGTCATATAATAAATATCAAATAATCTGTTATAACAAATTAAATTATACGAACTGAATAAAATATTTATTTCATAGTCAATGTACTTATATATATAACTTAAATCCTTCCAAAATAATTCTCATTTTTTTGTCTCTTTTTTGGGAAAATTACACGGATAAGAAAATATATACTAGTTAATTAGCTAACATAGCTATGACTTTGAATTAATTATAGCTTGCTACTAAAATATAGCATTAATTACAGTTTGAGTTAGTATAATTTGCACGTCTGTACATAGCGTACTATACAATCATTGCGAATTGTATAGTGAATTATACAAACGTTACCTTACAAATTGTATAAGGGAAAAGGGTAAAAAATGTTATTGTACTATTAGAAAGAAACAAAAATGTCCTTCGTTTATACTTTGGACCATTTATGCCCTTGTACTATCAGAAAGGGTCAAAAATGCCCTAATACTAACAAAAAAGGATAAAAAATACCCTTAATTTATACTTTGGTCCAAAAATGCCTTGTCAATGATACTTTGATAACAATAAGACCATTTTGGACCAAAGTATCATTCATGGCAAATGGTAAAAATTTGGCTTGTACTTCAATCATTCATGGCAAATGGACTAATTGACTTGTTAATCAATTTAATTTGCTCCAAATTGGTGCACATGGAAGTTCTAGGGTTGATGGGGACAGACCAACAAATACTAATTAGCCATTTTTTGTAGCACCTCCATAGAAATTAATTTATGACTTCTTTTTTAGCCTTTAAAAATTGTGGACTAGATTCATTCTTGAATTTTAAGGCAAATAAGACAAGCGAGAGTTGCTTTCGTAGTAAGCACTTTTCGCTTCTAATTTTAAAATTATGAGTTTGAGTCGTTTAGAGAGTAAAAAGAATGTAAGTTTCTAGTTAGAAATTAAGACAAGGGAGAGTTGCTTTCGTAGTAAGCACTTTTCGCCTCTAATTTTCAAATTATGAGTTTGAGTCGTTAAAGAGAATAAAAAGGATGAAAATTTCTAGTTAAGAATTAAGAAAAAGAAGAAGAAGGAATTTCAAGGCAAATCAACTTCAAATTCCTCCATTAAAATTATTTGTCCTATTTTTCTTTTATATGTTACTTAACAAAATATCGATTCAAAAGTTTTTGTGTATAGTAGTTACCTTCATTTATATTTTAAGATTGAACTGCTCTTCATTAAATATTTACTCTGTTGAGATAATCATGGAATAGTATTTAAGAATAATTATTATTAAACAATAAATGAAAAAAGTATTACTTGTCTTGAATTCTTAAAATAAAAAATTGTTTGAGATGACCATTTTTAAAAAATTACAACAGATAATTTTGAGACAAATGAAGTATAAAGAAAGGGACTAGAGGCAAAAGCAAAGGAGTGCTAGGGGTTCAATTGTACGTCTTTATTTAAATTTCTGGCTCTATCATCATAAAGTAAAAGAATCCATTAATATCACGAGTGAAGTTTGAGGAGGGTGAAATGTACGCAGACATTACTACTACCTCATAGAAATAGAGAAATTATTTTCAAAAAACTCTCATCTCAACAATATCATCCCCGAATTCATCGTTTAACTTGAAACCTACTCAATCTTGGTATTTTATGGGCCTTGAATGACAAATCCTAAAGATTGACCAAACCAAACCAAGCCTTTTCACTAATCAATACAAGTGCAAATTGGTTGGCCCAATTTTGTAGCCCAAACTAGCTTCATGTACATCATTTTTGCTCTTAAATGATATTTTGAGTATTATTTTGGGTTCCCATGAATGTGTAAGTATTTCGTTTGTGTTTGAAATAATTGTTTTGTAAATGATTCTTTTATTTTTTGTGATTTATGAACCTTTTATATCATAGCCTAAAGATTTGTTTGAGAATAAAATAAAAATATTATCAGAAAATATTAGATAATGCTATAAAATTTTGTTAGTTACTGCAAACATTAGACAATAATTTAATAAGGTTAAATAGTATATGAGTAAACATTAATTTACAAAGCTTATAATTTTGCTCAAAATGCTAACCTGTGATTTTTTCTTCTGTAAATGAAAAATTTACAGAGCTTTATAATTTTGCTCACAAACGCTTGTGATTTGTGAACTGTCTGCCTCACTTGGTGATTGTGAACTTGAGTTTCGGAATCACAATCATTTAGTAAGATTTAAAAATGCCATGGCTTGAAGACTTCTAGAACATGGAACACTACTTTGAGATTGTCCGTGTCCCTACTGACGACCAAGAGACAATAATAATAATCAATCTCTGTGAAAATATGAAAAATAATTAAAAAATAAGAATTGTTGATCGATCATTCACATTCAATGGATTTAATTATTAAAATCAAATATAATTCATATCTGTTTAGTTTGATTTTTAAGAAACATAATGAACTTTTCCTATTTTAGTTTTCACTATAAAATTAGAAAAAAAATCATCATTTTTCGACTTAATATCAATTATTAACCTTTTATTATGATGGCTATGATTATTTTTTGAATTATTAAGAATTAATTAATCATAGTAAATCCAATTTAAATCAAATAAAAATAAAAATTTATCTAATGATTGGATTTATTAATTTTGGGTCAATAGCACCCAACTCGGCTATGGACCATTTCTTCTTCAAGAGAAGAATCTATTCTCTCTCTTTCCTTTTGTTTCCCTTTTCCCTTTCTCCTTGTGCCCTAAATTGGTCAGTCTACCTGTAATTGAGAAGATCGAGAATGGCTCTTCAGATTGCGAAAAGGCTTGTTCGAAGCCGTGGCGCTAATTCAGCTGCGCCGTCTATGAGGTTTTTGGATCGGACCTTCACTTCGGCATCCAATTCCAACTTGATCCGCGCTACTCTTTTCCCCGGCGATGGTATTGGACCTGAGATCGCCGAGTCCGTCAGGCAGGTATGTTGATTTCAGCTGGGAATAGTAGATTTTGATTTTTTGTTTTTATTGTTGTTGTTGTTTCGCTAGATATAGTTAGATACGGGTTTGTAGCCTTGTCGTTTCATAAGCGTTACTGTTTGTTCATCAAGCCTTTTTTCGCCTCAATTCTTAGTAACAAATTTGCACACCTAAATGTTAGATAGGTTGAACCTCCAGTTTGAGCTCTGGCTCTCCTTGTAGCACTTGTGAAATGCTCACTATTCATAATTAATGTCAAATGTTGAAATAGAGCAAACTTTGTAGCATTATCATTTGTATTTTGTATTATTGTTTCCCTAGTTATAGTTAGATGCGGATTTGTAGCCTTGTCGTCTCATAGTGTTACCGTTTGTTCATCAAGCCTCTTTTCACCTCACTTCGTGAGACAAATTTGCACATCTGAATATTAGATAGGTTGTTATGGCTCTGCCTCTCCCTGTAGAACTTGTGAAATGCTCCCTATTGATAATTAGTGTCGAATGTTGAAATAGAGCAAAATTTTGTAGCATTATCATTTGTATTTTTTTTATGCGAGTGATAACCAAAAGAATGTCTTGAGATAATGCAGTAAGTAATCTTTGTAAGGATTATTGATAGATTGTAAAAGCATAAACAATCTTATCAGAAAATCATATCAATTATTCAGGATCGTGAAACTACCTGATTTTCATATATATCAACAATTATAGTAATTCAGTCAAGAAAAATATACTGGAACCAGCCATATAGTTTTTATGAATGTTGACTTGAATTGAGCACAAGTCTTCTTTTAAGTGTTCTTCTTAGAAGTTATTTCTCTCCCTTGCCATAAACTTTCAGAATAGTTTTGATGGAACAGACTATTCTTTTTGGCAGAGAGAGAGGACCCTTTAGTAAGAGACGGTTTCCTTTGAAGTTTGAATGGTTACTTTTACATTCCATTAACGTGATGGATTAGCAGTTTCAAAACAACTAGGTAACTTCCCATCTCGAACTAGGATGGGCTTTAACTACATAAATTTATTAAACCATTAATTACACAATTTATTAAATCAAATAAACCATGTGACATTTACTCATAGGGGCTGAAAATTTCCACTTGTCGCCTGTTGCAAGTTTTTTTTTTTTGTTAAGACCCCACTTGTGGGAATACGTATGTATGTTGTTGTTGTACTTTGGGCCAGGGGTCCTTTGGAAACCACCTCTCTTGTGAAAGGTAGGGGCAAGGCTGTGCACTCACTAACCTCTGTGGACTCAACTTGTCACATTGAGTATTTGTTGTTGTGATTATTTTGACATTTGTTCTAAGCCATATCTGCCATAATTGCTGGAAGATTAAATGCACTTTTGGTACCATGGATTTATAGATTTTCTTTTTTGTTTTGGATGAAATGACATGCTACTTTCCTTGTTGTTTATGTTTCTGATGTTCTTATCAGCAAGTCAAATTATTTAGAAATGGAATAGACAAGTAAATATCCTGTCCTTATTAATTGTACTAAGATGTGTGACAAAGAGTACTGCTAATCCTGCATGGAGGTTTACAGGCATTATGGTTGGTTGGATTCTGCTATTTTGCTTGACATTTTTCTTCTACACTGTCCGCAATAACGGAAGTTGATTTGTAATCCTTGTGCATTTTCTGGATGCTAAATGAATGAAAACACTACCTTGATAAATAAAGAAATAAATAATGGAAGCTGATGGTGGATGTGCTTTCCTTAGAGGCGAATTCAGGATTTAAGTTTTACGGGTTCAACTTTTAAGGTTCTTAGCATTGACCCAACTACATTTTAAAATCATTGGTTCATATCTACTATTTGCTGCATTTTTCATGAAGTCTTAGACATAGGTACATGCTCTGTGTCGGAAACACAGGGTTCAAATGAACTCAGTACAGATACTCTGTGTCTGACTCTGGCTTCCCTTGGAGCTAAGCTTTCCGTTAATTCATTAAGTCTGGGGTAATTAATTTCTAAATCTTATTAAAAACTACAGATATTCAAGGTTGCTGAGGTGCCAATTGAATGGGAAGAACACTATGTGGGGAAGGAGATAGACCCTAGAACCAACAGCTTTCTAACATGGGAAAGTCTTGAATCAGTGAGACGGAATAAGGTTGGTCTGAAAGGGCCAATGGCCACTCCTATTGGAAAAGGTCATCGTTCCTTGAACCTTACATTGAGGAAGGAATTAAATCTATATGCCAATGTTAGACCTTGCTACAGCCTACCTGGATATAAGACTCGCTACGATGATGTGAATCTCATCACTATTAGAGAGAACACTGAAGGAGAGTACAGTGGTCTTGAACATCAAGTAAGTATCTTTCTATATTTTTTAATGGAAAATTGCTTATTTCTTGAGACCTCCAAATTCATTTGCATTTGGTATCAGGTAGTAAGGGGTGTGGTTGAAAGTCTCAAGATCATCACCCGTCAAGCAAGTTTAAGGGTTGCAGAGTACGCATTTCACTATGCGAAGACCCATGGAAGAGAGAGAGTGTCTGCAATTCACAAAGCCAACATCATGCAAAAGACAGACGGTCTTTTTCTTAAGGTCTATTTTTATGCCTGGTGTCTCATTATAGTTATTTGTTCTATAAACCAGCACTATGATGTTGACTTTCTTTCTTCATGTCCAGTGTTGCCGAGAGGTTGCGGAGAAGTACCCTGAGATAAAGTATGAGGAAGTTGTCATTGACAACTGCTGTATGATGGTATGATCAAAGACCAGTCACTTCTTTGCGAATCCATCTTATACATGTTCATCTTAATGAAGAACCTTGAATAAGTTCAATGAAGTGTTTTAGCAATATTGGACCAAGCCTCATTTTAATGTTTCATAAATAGTATCTAGAAATTGTGGTGAATTAACGTACTTCCTTTTCATGCGTACAGCTTGTGAAAAATCCAGCACTTTTTGATGTTCTGGTTATGCCTAACCTTTATGGTGACATTATCAGTGATCTTTGTGCTGGTTTGATTGGTGGTTTGGGCTTAACTCCAAGGTATGCCTTTTTTTTTCATTATACCTATATGATGTCTCATTTGAGTTCATTTTGTCTTTTTTTTTCCTAAAGATGATTTATCCTACAGTTGCAATATTGGGGAGGGAGGTATTGCTCTTGCTGAGGCCGTGCATGGTTCAGCACCTGATATTGCTGGAAAGGTTTGTATTCAAATAGGATATCATGTCCCATGAGAATATTGCTTTATTCTTATAGCCTGATGTTTCTGTAATTAGAATCTCATTTAATCATCAACTATTACCAAGTTCAATCAATTATTGGGTGGGTATCTTCTTGTATTACTTCCCAAATAGAAGTCAATTTTTTGTCATTTCTTAACTTCAATGTTCAATAAAATAGTGATTCAATGTTTTTCAAACACTTATATTTCACTTCATTCAACTTACACACACCCACTTTTAGAGATAGACTCCAGGATCTAAAGGGTTCAGGTTGAGCATGACTAAGATGGAATACTTGGAATGCGCATTTGGTGACGTTATTCACGTGCAAATGTGGGAGTGAGGATCGATACACAAGTCATCTCCAAGAAAGGAAGTTTCAAGAATCTCAGGTCAATAATCCAAGGAACTAGGGAGATTGACGAGATGTTTCACATCATATTGGAGCAGGGTGGATAAAATGAGGGGTCACATCCGGTGTCTTGTGTGATAAAAATGTGCTACCAAGCCTTAAAGGTAAGTTTTATAAAGTGGCAGCCAGATCAACTATGTCGTTTCAAGCGGAGTGTTGGCCAGTTAAGAACTTGCATGTTTAGAAGATTAAAAAAGCATAAATAAGAATGTTGAGATGAATATGTGGACATAGTAGGAGAAATATAATTATGAACGAAGATATCCATGGCAAGGTGAGAATGACTCCCTTGGTGGACAAGATGAGGGAGGTAAGATTGATATGGTTTGGGCATGTAAGGAGGAGGCGCACACATGTCCTCGTGAGGAGGTGTGAGAGGTTAACTATAGTGGGTGTGAAGAGAGGTAACGTGAGCCGAAGTATTACAGATAGGTGATTAGATAGGACATAACACATCTATAGCTTATTGAGGATATAATCCTAGATAGGAAGATTTGGAGGTTGAGAATTAGGATAGAATGTAGGCAGTCCTCGTTGTTTAGTTCCTTATCAATATTGTTTTAGTGCCTCCTGTACTTCTGTTATTATATGATTCGTTGTTGCTACTGTTCTCTTCTCCAATGTTTTTAGTGTGGATTCTTCACTACTATATTTGTTTTATGGACTTGATTTTTTTTATGCTTTACTTGAGCTGAGGATGTATTGAGACCACCTCTCTACCTTTCTCAACGTAGGGGTAACACACCACACTCCCCAAGCCTCACTTGTGGAATTACATTAGGTATGTTGTTGTGTAGGGTTGGGATAAAATCTGCCTAGAGATGGTGATATAGGTTGTGGATGAGGACACCTAATAAATTAACCTATTTTATGGAAAGACAGCCACTGTTTGTTTATTGGGGATGGCAATGGGGCGGGGTGGGATAAGCCTTGCCCTGCCTCATTACTCTTTGTTTAAACAATTTTTCTTTTTTTCTTTTTTCGTGATGAACATTCTCATCTGAAAATTAGCCTTATTCAAATTTTAAGATAAAGTTAAGACAATTTTTCATTTTCTTTTTTAAGAAATGTTTTTCCAGGAGTTTTGTAAAAACGATTTATGTTTGTCCATATTTCCTAAAAGGATAGTATAGTCCAGTCCTATTTGAAAAAAAAACTTCGAGATTTTTAATTGTCATCTAAGGAGATGAACAATTAACCTAATATTTGCGCCCCCCCTCCCCCCCCAAAAAAAGGGGCTATCTCTACGGTTTACCTCTATGTCAAGTGAAGTGGGCAGCCATAAAACCGTTTACTAATATCTGTGGTACCTAATTAACAAATGTACGTCGTTGCATGTGTGCTTCAACTGAAGTTGCAGCAAATCGTATCTGCAACGTAGGAAATAAAGTGAGGTGTTACTCAGCATTATTATTCTTGCCAGGCTTATGTGTTTTGCTTTCCTTACACACCAAGAATAGAGAATAATTTTTTACAGTTATCCCTTTTTTTTGGAACAAAGGGAGTTCTGAGCAACATTAAAGTTGCCTACGTGTGACCTATAGGTCATGCAGTGGAATCAGCCACAGATGCTTGTGTTGGTGTAGGCTGCCTGCATTACAACCTTTTGGGTGCGGCCGTTCTCCTGACCCTGTTTTTTCCCCTTTCTTTTCATTCTTTTTCCTTTTCTGTATCCTAGATCCCTGTTTTTCCGCTTTATAGAACTAAATGTTGAATGAGAAGCAACTGAGAAATATATTCTGGTCTTTTTTGGTGTCTATGATGAAGATCACACTTAATTGGAATATGAAGTAAGGATGTAATCCATAATATAATATGCTGCCAGAGGTACTCTTTGTCCAAATTGTGTGTGGTAGGTTTTAGATGCCAGTTCAGTGAGATTCATTTTTTAAAATGTGGTTCACTTTCTTCTTCCTCTTCCATTCATTAGGCATGTGAACCGCTCTTTTTTTGTATTAATTGCTGTGTGTTGATCCAAAATTATGTCTGCAGAATTTGGCGAATCCAACTGCTTTGCTTTTGAGTTCTGTCTCTATGCTTCGTCATCTAGAGCTTCATGATAAAGCTGATCGCATCCAAAATGCCATCCTTAAAACAATTGCAGAGGGAAAGTTCCGAACAGGCGACCTTGGAGGCACCGCATCAACAACTGAGTTCACAAATGCCATCTGCGATCATCTTTAAACATGTTGGTCCATGTGTATATTATATTTTGCGATGGGTTCAACAAAGCAAATGTCTCTTTCAAAGATGCAATTGAAATCGATTTTGTTGCTTTTGGAGGATTAAAACAATATTTCCTTGCTCAAAGGATATATTTCATTGAATAGCATCCACAACCAGTAATGGGTGGCGTTTATGTTAATTTGCAAGTAATAAGAGATTCATCTTATAGTGTTTCTTCTTGTTAGTTCTATTAATAATATTCTTGCTTCTGTCATGATCATATTGCAATTTTCTATTTGCAAAGTATCTATTGAGCAATGGAAGAGTTGTGACTATGATGTCTTTACTTCTGCTCTTTATATTTCTTTTTCTTCTATATTGCTTATATTTTACGATATGTTATCAAGCTCGATATTCTAACCAACTGAGATTGAATTTTTTTCTTCAACTCATGTTCTAATTGATTTCATTATGAGAATCGAAAAGGAAAAATGATAACTATTGCAATTACTAAAAATATTATATACATAAAATCAGATATGTATTTTCTAGATTTTTTTATTTTTTTATTTTTATGATTTAGAAATGAAGAGAAGAAGTTTATCTATCCTAACCAAACCAGCCAACTGCAAGTGGTTGGCCCAATTTTGTAGATTCATTTTGCTCTTAAATGGGATTTCACTATTAATTTGGGTTCCCATGAATCACTAAAATTTCACAATAACTATTTTTCAAAAAAATATCTCAAAAATTCTCTATCATTAAAAAAAAAATAATTATAAAAATCTTTTCTCGAATACATTACTATTCCTTTTCCAATACATTCCTATCTCATTTGAGATATATTTCTCCTAATAAGTAATGTATCATTTATTATTTGTGAGCTATGTATTTGTTAGTTTCTGATGAATTCAAGATTTTATAAATTTAAGAAATTTTTGTAATTTGAAAAAAAAATAGGGTAAGATGTAATTAACTCTTAATACTATAAAATTATATAAAATATTTTTTTTTCCTTCAGATTTTTTTTTATCACAATATAAGATATTTTTTGAAAATATCACTAGAAAACCTTAGATCTTAGACTAATTACTAACGTTAGAAGATAATTTAATATTTTATTTATAAAATTGAACAATATATAAATAAATATTAAATTTAAAATTATCTAAATGAATAATTTACCGAGCTTTATAATTTTGCTCAAGATAATACTTTTACTCCTCTTCCTCGATATCATTTAAGTAAACATTCTTTATTTATTCAATTTCCAAATAAATATTATATTTCTATATAATAATAATAATAATATAATTTTAATTTTTTTTTAAAAAATTATATAAATTAAGATAGACGGAATATTAATGCTAATGCTATTAGGTTGCCTACAAAGTGAGTATATCCACCCTTTTTGACTTCTCTTTGCCGACAAATAATCATACGCAATAAATAACTTTTGAATATATAGCTTTTTTCTTTTCCTCTTTTATTATTTTATGAAGAGAATTAAAATTTAAAATTTATAATTTTTTTTTTATTGAATTATAATTTATCATGTATTTATTTGGATGATATATCAATTTAATTTTAAAATAAACTCAAATAAGATAATTTTAAATAATAAAATAAATAAATTATTAATACATCCAAATATAAATAAGTTAGATAGATCATAGTTATTTAGGCTGATCCAAAAAGAAGTACACCAAATAGTCTTTTGTCATTTTGTCAATCCATTTGGTTGAAAAGTCTAATTAGTCCCAATTCCCTTTTTCTCACTTTCAAACTTAACATCAAGTTGAAGAGAAGTAAGGGATGGACATGAAAGGAAAGTTGAGGTAACCAAATCCATTTTCTATTGCTCACATAATATCTTGACAAGAAATTATTTATATTAATATCACTGTCTCGTAGAAGTAGAGAGACTGTTTTCGAAAAATCATCATCTCAAAAATATCAGTTCAAAAGCAGAAGATACTAGATAAAAAAAGAAAAACGACTAAGGTGGAAAACAAATGATAATATATAAATATGATAAAAATAACAAAATAAAAGACAAATAATAACAATACAATATATAAAAACACGACTAAGAGAAAGTAGAATATCTTTCACTTTAACTAATTAGCTAAGATTGTAGATTTTTGTTGAACACCCACAAGATAAGGCCACCATTAGACATGTTTGGAGGAAAGTCAATCAATATGCCAATTTTCTAACAAAACAAAAGGCACAATTACAAAATAATTTTACTATTTTAAAATCTTTTTGTATATGTTTAAAATATATTTTAAAGTGATGAAAAATAAGTTGTAATTATAAATAAAATATGAAGAAATATAATTTTATTTCTCAATTCTTCTCTCTTATTTAAAGGCGGTTAGTGGCGTATTTTTCAAATTATGATGATTTAAATTTGATCTGCAGTTAATGACGATTTCTCGAATGTAAGATGATTTTAATCTTGTTGAGTTATACTTTGATCTCTTTATGAATATCCTCATAAATCCTTATAATTTATGGGATATTTAAGATACCTTTTTAAGAGAATATAATACCTTATATTAGACATGAATTAGAGTTTTTAGAATAAAATAACTTTTAAAAAATTATAATTGAAATAGAACTTATCTCATAGAGTGGAAAATCTTAGTAGTTTAATTGCTTAGTTATCTAAACTTTCACTTTGATGGTGAGAGTTCAATTCCCCACGTTGTAATTATTTTTTTCTTCATAGAATTATATAAAATTAAAATTCTCATAGAGTATAGAGTCGTATAAAATTTCGATCCTTACGTGTAAAAGAACACTATCATTTGCCTCTACCAATCTCTCTCTTATATATAGAGAGAAGTAGTTCCTAAATTCATCTTCTTCTCTTTTCTCTCCACTCAAATAATTCCACACCAAATTTTCCTTCTTTTACTTATTATTATTTCTTATATTCTATTTTCTCTTTCATATTTCTCTACAATATATTTATTTTCTTATCTATTTTTATTGCTAGATATATAGAGACACTAAAAAAAAAAATTATAAGCCAAAAAAAGTAATTTTTTTTTTATTGATAAAAAATGAAAGGAAAATATGTAGAAGAAGGGAAAAATTATTCTAACAATATTTATATGTTAGCTAAACTTCATCAAACTCAAAATTTCCTCCAGCACCACCACCAATCGCCGCCGTCACAATCGACAGCATCCACCGCAGCACCGCCGCGGACATCCGCAAGTGACGGTGCTACCATTGAAGTCATTCGCCGTCCACGTGGTCGTCCACCCGGGTCAAAAAACAAATCCAAGCCCAAATCCGAATCCAATTTCATCTTAACTACACGTGATGATCACGTGGAAAAACCCACCATGAGCCCGTACATCCTCGAAATTCCAATTGGAATTGATATTATCGATTCGATTTATCGATTTTGCAGAAATCATAATACGGGTCTATGTATTCTAAACGGGTCGGGTACTGTTACAAATGTTACTCTTAAACAACCTACTGATTCTACAATTACCTTCCATGGAAGCTTCAATATTCTTTCAATTTCAGCTACAATTATTCCAAGTGATTTTTCTAGGGTTCCAAATGGGTTCAGTATTTCATTAGCTGGGCCACAAGGTCAAGTTGTTGGTGGGCCTGTAATTGGGCCGCTTTTATCAGCTGGGCCTGTTTGTTTAATCGCTGCCACGTTTAATAATCCTTTTTATCATAAATTTCCGGCAGAGGATGACGGCGATGGAGGTCAGTCGCCGGTTTCCGGCGCCGGAGATTGTGGACATCCACCGGAATCAACTCATCATGAGTATTGTTACAGTTCTGATCAGTTGCCATCGGATGTATTATGGGCACCTACCGCTAGGCAATCATCCACGTTCAGAATTTGAAATTTATGAATTCGAGATTACAGAATTTTATTTCGCGTCCATTTTTTTAGTAAATATTCAAATATATATTAAAAAAGATATTGAGACTTTAGTTTTGTACGTTCGATTAATGTACTTGACATTTTGTTATTTGACATTAATAATAATTTTTGATGTATGGTAATTTGATTGAGTTTATGTGATCGTTAGTTTATTTTTCATATGTTTAAAAGATGAATTAATTTTAAACTTTTTATTTTATAATTATGTCTTATTTTTAAGATTATAAATTTTAATATTTTAAGTCTTATGTTCAAAATGTAAATAAACTACTCACTCGATCTGGTTTGGCTTGGCATAAAGTTTAAAAAATTAAAGAAGAATTTTCAATCTTATGATCCTAAATTAAATCTATGTTAAATGCATCAAAATGCCCTTTGTTCTTGTGATCTTAAACATGACACCTGAAAAGTTAAAATAAAATTTTTGCCAACAAAAAAGAGGATCATTCTTTTTGAAATCGAGGAAATAATAAATTTCATATAAATTGAACAGATGGAATATTATTCTTAGAGCGTGTTATTCTCTCAAAAATAAAACTTTATATTCAAAATTCAAATTGTTTGATGGTTACCTAACTAGGGTTTGGTTGGTTGGAAATGGATGGCATGGCTCAAATTGCTTTGAAGTTTGATATCATGGTCCTCTTGTCTGTGTGCTTGATGCTGATTGCTGAGGAATTATTTTCCTTCCCCTTGGGGCATTTACTTTGAAACTATAGCAGCAACAAGTGGCTCAAGATAATGCTGACTTTTCACTTTCAATACATGGATTTTTCTTATATTGGTTGCCTAGAATTCAAGATTTTTAAAATATTATTAAAAGATAATAACAATATATAAGTAAAATTTTAATTTTTAGTTTTTTAGATTAAAAATTAAATTCTAATAAGTATTTATTGTCTGTTATTGATTCAACATATTTTTACTGTAGTATTTGAGTAGATACTGTTATTTTCTCTTGAATCATAGTAATATTGTTTGATTAGATTGTTGAACCTAATTTTTTTTGTCGATAACCTTATATCAATCAATCAAATACTAGTTTGAAAACAATTTTTCTGCTCCAAAATGAATTGTTCCAAATGTTCTGAAAAATTCTTAAGGGTAAAATAGATATTTTAAAATTAATTTTTCTGCATGTTCCAAATAGATATTTATATGGCCATAAATCATTTAATTAAGAATAAAATAGGTATTTTAAAATTAAATTTTACATAATATAGAAATTAGTCATTCTTTTGGGGACTAATTAAAAAGGAAAGCAAGTCATATAAATTGAGACAGAGAAAATACTATTTTTCTTAGATTTCACTTGTGATATTATATTAAGTATATTATTGCTATTAATGTCTACCAATTAATAGAAGTTAAAAGAACAACTTCAAACCTAGGTTTATAGGGGAAAATTGGATTCAAAATTTTAAATCTATAATTACATTTTTATAGTGATATCAAGTTAATATACGATAATCAAATTCACAAACAAACATTTATATATACTTAATGATTTTTTTAATACTTATATAAATTTGAACAAAAATTATCGAGTTCACATAAATCTATATATAAAATTACAGGCTTGTCTCGTGCCTTATTACGGTCTTAGAGGATTTGTGTTTATAATTATATTATCATATACTCCCGAATGATAGAGGTAATTTTATTTGATCACCTTTTGAATATAATTAATACAATGTCTTAAAAATGTAATAAGAAAATAATTTATAATTAATAATAAGTATAAATTAGAAATTTAGTGTAAAATTATCTCTTCATATCATAAAATAAATAAATATTGTTGAACATCTATTTTTTAGTATAATGCACAACTATTATTAAATGGGGAGTAAAAAATATATAATACAAGATTTTTGTTAGTTAGAACTTGTAATCACTTAATTAGATCTTTTAGGTCAATTACTCCTAATTCTAATTGTCTTGGCTATCCTAAAAAAGTAATGTGTCCAAAGAAATAATTGATACTGTCCATCTTTACTTGACCCCTATACTATTTTAGGATGTCCAACAATACTTGTCCAGTTTATGAAATCAAGAGATA
>JBCEWC010002028.1:0-36786 GCA_038996855.1 Solanum aculeatissimum
TTCACAACTTAAAATATTCAAGTTCTAAATTAAATCTAAGTTCCAACAATTCTTACTAATTCAACAACAATTCAATTCCAAGTAAAAAATACCTAATTTACAATCTCATTCAAAAAATCCCAAATTAAAACTAAAATCCTCAAATTTTTATTCACTAATAATTCGCACAAGATATACAATATACTAATATCATTTAAACATCATAACAATAGTATTCTAACACAAAATTATCCAATTCATAATCTAATTTCAAAAATTAAAATTTAAAGTATACACATAAACACAAAACAATAATTTTATTCACATATTCAAAATGAACAACCCAAAATAACTTGAATAATATTATAATATCAACAAGATAAGTGAAATAAAATAGTTGATAAGTTACAAAATTCATAATTTCTAAAAAACAAAAAAATACACTAAAAATGAGAAAAACAAATTAATACCTTAACTTGATGGGGTGGGGCGGAGGTCCGACGGCGGTCCAGTGGCAGGTTGGTGCCGGAAATCTGCACTGTGGAGGGAGTAAGGCCGAGAGGGGGCGGGGGAGTGGCTAGGGTTTAGAGAGAGTGTGGGAAAATTATTTAAAGTGAGGAAGAAAAATGGGGCAAATTAGGGTATATATAGGTCGAAGGGCGACGAATGACATCACTATGTCAATCGTTTTTCATTAAACGGGTTTGACTGTTGACCGAAAAGCGATAGACAGTCCGTCACAATTTTTTTTTAAAAATACGACGGATGGTATCGTATAGTCCGTCGCAATTTTAAAAAATCCAAAAAAAAATAATTACGAATTGTGACGGACTGCGTCGCTATATAATTAAAAATATATAAATTAAATAAAAACAATTTGGCAGAAAAAACCGCCAAAATTTGCGACGGATATGTTGACACTGTCCATTGCTTTTAATTATAAATTTTTTTTAAAAAATAAATTTACACAAGTGACGGACTGCGTCGTTCTGTCCATCGCTTTTCTCTAAGACGCAGTCCGTCACTTTTTGCCAATTTTTTAGTAGTGAATGTTTGTTGAGGCAAAATCCTGAGTAATGTTTGGTTTGAGAAAGGATCATAGACCTTCTTTGACCCGTTTGTGCCTTTCAAAGCCTACCAAATGATATTAATCTCTAGTTTCTCCCACTTTGAGCCTGAAACTTTTTCTTTGGACAACCATACATATTTTAGTCATTACCCTTTTGAGTGCTTACATGCACTATCCCTCTCTTGCCCCAACCTTCTTGAGCGCACAAAAAAAAAAAGTGCAAATGACTAGAAAAAATCCAAATTCGGAATTGCTACAGGCAAAAGATGCAAAGTCAGTTAAGAAAGTAGAGACGACTTCTAGAGACAAAAAAAAAGAATAGAAAAAAAGGAATGTGGGAAGAATAAGAAAGGACATAAAATACCCCCTGCAAAGTCAAAGAAAGACAAGAAGAAAAATGTTCTAACAATAAAGAAAAGTTTCAAAAAACTGTCTAGTGAGCAACGTCTCTATGAAGTCGAAACAATAATGAAGGGACAACAAAGAGGATGAAACGTCAAATGCATATCAATTGTTAAAAGCACAAATTCAGTGTGACGCTCAAGAAAGGATTAAATCACTTTTAGACCAAATATATATCTTACCCAACCCTTAAGCCTACATTACAAGCTAATAACCAGCCCTACATGATCTCATCCCAAATATTCTCACATTAGTGGAGACTTACATGAATTCCAAGCCTATGGTATCACATGACAATTGCATGCATTGAACGTCCTTCTGAGTGTAAATGTATTTTGCAAGACATCCTTAAATCGAACGTTTCATATATGTGTGAAATAAGACTTTCTTTGTTGTGAGGGCACTTTACACATGAGGATTGATATAATTCAAAATCTTTGTTTGAAGTAAGATGAACAAATCTTGTTGACACTCAAGTATGTTACAGGTACCACTTGAATTTGTAGGAGTTAATTTGAATTCAATTGCAGTTAAAAAAATAAAATAAATTTTATGCATTCCTAACTGTGTGGTATCAATTGTGGTCAAGATTTGACTATTTTCTTTATATTTTTTATTTTTTCAAAAAAAAAAGAAAAAGAAAAAGCAAGCATCATTTTTTCTTTTTATATATATCTTTTAAAGAGATTTTGGATCCTTTTTATTTTTTTGAAATACTTGTAAAAGGATTCTTGAATCATTTTTTTTAAATTTGCATTTTCTTGGAAATAAGAATATTTGTTTTAAATAATTTGACTTTAGTCTAAACCTATAAGTGTGAGATGTTTATTTTATTTCAGTGGATCATTCATTTTCAAAAATAAAAAATTAAAAAAAATGGCATTTTATTTTTCTTAAAGTTGTAAATATTCTAAAAATTTCTTTTTTTAAATTATTTATTTCATTATTATTATATTGTACATGGATATTCAAAAAAAAAATAAGGAAAAAAAAACAAAAGAGCACAAGAAAGATGTCATCCCCAACAAGTCAAGATTGGAGATCATGTCAGCACATGCAACTAGGACAGATCTCAAAAATTTTGCAAAAATGTAAGATTTGTCCATCAACGATTCGGCATCTGCAAATCTAATTGGGAAATTTTTTTTGAGGGATACCTAAAAAATTCAATCAAGTACTATCAGAAACTCGACAGTCAACCTCAAATGGTCCCCACCATGACTAGAAGTTCAAACTGACTTCAAAATCTCCAGCATCGCTGAAAGGAAACATTGTCATCCTACCAATAAAGGGATATCATTTTCATATTGCAGTACCGCAGACAATAATGCTCATTCATATTTCATCCGTTAATTTTTACATTGCACTATCAAAGGTGATAGTGTCATTTGCATTCATTTTACATTGCATTTTCGGAGATGCTAGTGTCACTTGCATTCATTTTACATTGTACTATCGGAGGTGGTAGTGTCACATGCATTCATTTTACATTGTATTACTGGAGGTGGTAGTATCATTTACATTCATCGTACTATCGAACGTGGTAGTGTCATATGCATTCATTCTGTATCGCATTACCGGAGATGGTAGTGTTTCTTTATTTTCGTTGCATTCACATCGCACTACCAGAAGTGGTAGTGTCACATTCATGCATATTGCATTGCTGAGAGGGTCATTCTTTTCATTCATATTATATTGTCGAGAGGACCATTCATATCGCATTCATTCATTTTGCATCGTCGAAAAGGGCATTCATATTGCATTTTGCATTGCCAAGAGGGTTATTCATATTGCATTCATTCATTTTGCATCGCCGAGAGGACCATTCATATTGTATTCATTCATTTTGCATTGTTGAGAGGGTCATTCATATTGCATTCATTCATTTTGCATCGCCGAGAGGACCATTCATATTACATTTTGCATTGACGAGAGGGTCATTCATATTACATTCATTCATTTTGCATCGCCAAGAGGGACATTCATATTGCATTCATTCATTTTGTATCGCCAAAAGGGTTATTCATTCATTTTGCATCGCCAAGAGGGCTATTCATTCATATCGCATTCATTCATTTTGCAAATTCATTCATTTTGCATTGTCGAGAGGGTCATTCACATTGCATTCAATAAATCATCTTCATTCGTTCTGCTAATAGACATGCATTCATGTTTTATCAATAGATCTTATTTGTCTTTTCAAAGGACTCACACCTTGCTTCAGAAATCAGATGAAAGTTGTCGATATGCATTGAAAGAGGATGATAAAAAATATTGAAAATATGCTACTTTTTTCTTTAATTTTGTTTCTACTAATAAAAATTTGTCTTAATTTTTTTTCTTTTGAGAACATCCAAGAGGATGCATTCTCCATTGAACCACAAGTGCAAACCAGGCCAAAAAAGAAGCAACAATGTGGAGCTCTTGGAATTGAGAAGCAACTTCCACCACAGTCAAGACACTCCTATTGAAGGTCATGTGTTTGACCAAAATTGGGTTAGTCAATTTTCTTTGTCCACGATCTCTTTCATCAATCATATCTAAAGAAAGGGACAGCTGTTGACACCCAATTTTGGTCTAACACTTCTAAAAATTCATATTTTTGTGTTATATTTTTTAAATAGTTTAAACTACTTTTTGGTGATTTTAGATTGATTTTTTGATAATTATTCTTATTTTTAAAATGTTAGAATTTTAATTAGTTTAATTTTAAATTTTAATTTTTAATTTTTTATTATAGTTTAAAATATTAATTTAGATTTATTTAATTATTATTTTTATGTTAAATTGTATTTTTATATATCTCTAATTATATTTCTTCATATATTTATTTTAAATTTTAATGCGGTCTAATAATTCTTATTTTTTTACACAGATAAAATTATACGCGAATAGGTTTAATTGGATCACAATTCGAGTCCATATTTTAGCCCATTAGCTTTTGAAGCGTGTATATAAATTTTACATTGTTGCTATAATTGAGGGGTGAATAATTTTGAGATTAGGATTTAATGATTTTAGATTTTTTAGGTCACTATTCATAATCTTCTCCGGCAAACTCTTAGTCGGAGCTCCGACCAAATCTCCCATCCCAAAATCCGGCAAGAAAACCCCATTTTCCAATCACCAAACAACCTCAAAACAGCCATTGAACGACCCCCCAAATCGCGACCTCCAAACATCACCAGTCAGCCACTGGAAACTTCGTAAATCAGCTTCAACTACAACACTTTTTTGACCCCTTTTCCCACCAAAGCAGCCAAGCCTCACCAGTCCTGAACCCATCGAAAACAACCTCCAAAATGCCAACAAACCAGAACCCAACAACCTCAAAATCACCCTCACACCACTACCAAAACCCCATCATTTTTTCCTCACCAAACTTTCACAAACAACCACCCAAACAACCCCATTTTCCCCCCCAAAATGCAACACACAATCGTACAGAAAATTAGCCATTAAAATCGATCAAAACCACCATCGAAAAACCATGAAATCAGCCACAAAATCACTGAAAACAGACCCAAACGACCCCATTTTCACCCTAAAACTCTCCCAAAATTAACACCAAAAATTCCAAACGCCATGGCTTCATAGGCGAGGTCGGAGCTCCCACAACTTAGCAATGGAAAACAACACCATGACAATCATCAACGACGACGACCAAGCTCCGACGAGCCAACAAACCTCACTTCCAGATCTGTTCAGAAAAGCAGCACTGGTGACCCTTCTTTATTGCATTTTTGTATATTTTAAAACTTTTGTTATATTTATTTTTGGTAGTTATTTACTTATACTATGTGATCTATTGCTCTGTACTATTTTATTTTGGGTGTTCATTTATTATTTTGTATTGATTTGCTGGGATTTAGGCTCCAATAATGACATTATTCAATTTTATTTTGGATTTTAGGTATGTTACATTTCCGATTTGACTTTATATTTTGATGTTGTTGGCTTTAATAGTGTTCTTATTTTTTTTTTACTTTTTCCTTCTATTTTCATTTTTTGGACTAATTTAGTATATTTTATTTAATATTCTAATGATGAAGAGATATTGTCTAGTGAATAAGCTTTTGGCTACTACTATTCCAGTTTGTTTTGCATTAATGCTTTTATCAGTTCATTTTTTTTATCCTTAATCATTGTTGTTACTTTCTGTTTTGTTGGCTGACTCCGTTAGTTTTTTTATAATTGATTTTAAATTTTTATGTGTTATGATGTTTTTATTAAAATTCATGTTTTCCATGGTAGTTTATTATGCATCTATGTCAATTATTTATTACTATTCTATTGTCATTATAAGTTTGGCTAATTTTTATTTTTCTTTATTAGTATTTTAATTATCATTTGGGATTGTGTGCATCTTTTTAAAAAAAAATTAATTTCCCGTAGCTATATTTGTTGTTGTTTGTTTTTTTTTTGTTTTTTTTTCTTCTAAAAAATAAGATACTCATTTATTATGTTTTCATCATTTAGTTGTTGCATTTTTTATCATTATTATTAGCTCACTTTAGTCTTATATGATTCTATACTTATTTGTTAAAAATGTTCAATGACAAATCTATCTGTCGGATTTCGAGGCCTCTCAATTTAAAAAAGACGAAAAAATTAGTTTAGATTGATATTTATTTCATTTTTAAAATTTAAAAAAAAATTATTTTAAGTTGATGTGTATATTATTTGTTAAAATTGGCTAATAACAAATTTATCCGTCAGATTTCGAGACCTTCCCATTGAAAAAAAAGACAGAAAAATAATAGTTTAGATTGATATTTGTAATTTTTTTATTTGTTTATTTATTTATTCTTTTGTTTTATTCACTACTGTGTATATTTGTTCATATTATTATTTATTTCATTCGTCGTATATATATCGTGATTATTATACTTGTGCTATATCATTTATCTTCTCCTCAAATTGAAAAAGGAATGAGTTCAGTCGGGACCCACAGTTGTGGATTCTGAAGGGTGTTAATACATTCCTTTCAGAATGACTTGAACCCTTACTCATAATTAATTGGTTCGCAGACCCCTTTTGTAAATAATTGATTGATTTCCTAATTATAAAAATTAGGTGGTGACTCCAAAACAAATCAAAATCTAAACTAATTGTTTCTAACAATATTCTTTTCAATTTAATTATTTTTTATGAGTTGTCAGGATGTTGCACCTTCGGGATGTCAACAGATACGATGTTCTATTTTAATTGATAAATCAAATTAAGAAATAAAATTATTATAGTGCATTTTTATTAGTTAATGCGATTTCAAAAAAACAAAACAAGAAAATGATTCTTTAAACTGATATTTTTATTAGGATCACAATATGTTTAAAAAGAAAAAATATATATATTTATTTAGAGAATGACATTTCTGACCCATTTGGTAATAATAAGGCTTTTTTGGACCAAAGTATTAAATGAAAATTAATGTTGGGCTTACTAGAATCTTATATTTATGACATAGATTATTTTTTACAGGGATACGATGTTCTATTTTAATTGATAAAATGAGATTAAGAAAAAAAAAATTCTTGCATTTTTATTAGTTAATGTGATTTTTACAAAAAATAAAACAAGAAAAGGATTCTTTAAAAATAATATTTTTATTAGGATCACAATATATTTAAAAAGAAATATATATATATATTTTTTATTTAGAGAAGGACATTTCTGATCCATTTGGTAATAATAAGGGCATTTTTGGACCAAAGTATCAATGACAAGGACATTTTTTAACCAAAGTATCAATGACAAGGGTATTTTTGGACCAAAGCATAAAATCAAGAGTATTTTTATTCCTTTCATGTAGTTTAAGAGCATTTTTGACCCTTTTCCCTTTTTTTTAATGATGTTATTAATTTATTTATTATAAATATAAAAAATCAAAAGTTAGACAAAACTATTCTTTATTATCTTCTATTCATAGTAGCAAGAGTTCCAAAGGGGTTTTTCTTTCTCAAAATTGACCTTGAATGACTTTTGACCATATTGAATGGTCCTTTCTTTGTCGGACTCCTCTATTTTTAAAGTTCCTCAAAAAATTCTTGAACTCATTATGAGTTGCCTTACCATTTTAGGATTGTCGTCCTTGTGAATGGAACAAAGACTGAATTTTCTCCCCATCTAGAGGTATTCATCAAGGTGATCCTACGTCTCAATACATATTTATCCTATATATGAAATTGTTGTCTACCTATATTATTACCAGGTAGATATTCTCAATTGGGATCCTGTTAAAATCTCCCCAGAAGGCCTCGCCTTATCCAATTTATATTTTGTGGATGATTTAACCTTAATTGCTCAAGCTAATACGAGAACTATTCATTAGGTACTCTCATCCTTTTGTACCCTATCTAGTGAAAAAGTGAACACTATTAAATCCAAAGTAATCTACTCCAAAGCCTCACAGAAGATGTGTGTCACCAACTCCATCAACTACTCCAAATTGAACTGGCAAATAGTTTTGGGAAATACTTAGGGTTTTCTAATGTTAACCGATGAGTCGAAAAAGTCGACTCATTTGGGAGATTAAATTCTATAGAAATAGTGCCTTTAATGTTTGTTTTGTGTATTTGACTTGATGAGAAATGCTATTTTACAGCTAGGAAAGAGTTAGGACAAATGCAAGAAGGAGCCAAAAAGATAGTCAAAGTAAGAAAAATTATGTTGATTATTGCAGACGGAGAGTCAATGACTTACCCAACTGGCCATGACATCACCCACCAATCCTAAAAATTGGGTCAACATCAAGCGGAATTGGCGAGCAAAAGAAGAGGTCGACAACTTGTCGACTTAGTATGCTAGATCGAGGATAATCGCCAATTATTCCTAAAGTTCCTACAAAATGAAGTGGTTAAAGGGCGACATGAAGCTCTAATTGGCGATTTTCCAATAAGTTGAGCGAGTTCGAAGGAGTTCACCAACATTTCCTAAAGTTTCTGCAGAATTTGAGTGCAAATGGTGAGATCAAGAATCATTAGGCGACTAGCCGAGTACTTCGGCGAGCTTGACTAATGTCACCAACCAAGCCTCATTAGTGTTTTGCTACAAACTTTTGGAGAAAGTATAAATAACTCTTGTGGAAAGAATTGGAGCACGTCTTTTACTACAATATTTTAGAGCATAGAGGGTCCCAAAAATACTACAAGATTGAGGGTTTGATATTTGGGAATTGGAAAGCCACACTTGAGTTATTTGGGATTTAGTCTTGTGATTTGATCGACAATAATGACTGATAACTATTTCGGTACACTCTCATTTAAATTTTTTATGTGTGGCTAAAATCCCAGCTTCTAGGGGGATGCAATAGTTGAATTGATAGTTTTTGACATTGATATTTGATTTAGCTTAATATAGTGTTGAATTACTATTGATTTTATTATCTTACCATGTTTAATCCATGCATTGAGGTTGCAAACTGATAAGCAAGAAGGGGGGGGGGGGGGGGGTTAAATTGAAATTTTTTCAATAGTTGACTTCTTCTTGTGATAGTTGACTAAGATGCAACTCAGTTTCACAGGATAAATAGCAAACAATCAGTAGAAATAAATAATGAGATAGAGAATTTTATACTGGATCAGAATATTAATGTGGTGCCTACTTCCAACCCCCTTGGGTCACAAGAGATTCCTTTAAAGCTCAGTTGAGAATAGTAAAGTACAAACTATGAAGAAAACTTAATCTTTTCTGATGCACAGATCATAGCTTCAAACATTCTCTATTTTTTCAATTAGTCTAGAATATTTTTCTTTCTCCCCTCTTTTACTACTGTTCACACTTGGAGTACAATATTTTTAGTAAGTAGAAGGACAATATCAAAGCTAGTTCTTTCAATGAATGTCACTTCTTTTCTAGAGAGAGGGAGAAATGATATAATGCCTTCTTGAAATCTAGACATTGGAACTTTTTATAGACCCAAGGGAGTTTCTTCCAATCAAGGATTTAATTAGATACATCTCCTTGTATGCCTTGATTGCTTGATATTCTTCCTTAATTCTTGGGCAAGATCTTTAACTAGATTGACTGATATTCTTCTTGGATATCTTTTCTTATATTCTTCCTTGATTCTTGGGTAGAGGCTTCAACTGATTAACTATCATTCTTCCTTTTTTACTTTCTTAAATGATTTTTCCCCTTTTTATTCGGGTACTAGCTTGTGTTTGCCTTTTCCTTTTTGAGCAGCCTTGCAAATACAATCATCAAAATTATTAGGTGCTAATAATCTCCCCCTTTTTTTATGATGATATTTCAGACCAAGAGATAGGTTTTCACGTAACTTCCTTGTTTAAAGAGTTAGCTCACCCTGTCTTTGAACTGCTTCCTTTGAGTTGACTGTAGCTCCCCCTGTCTTTGAACTGCTTCTTATGAGTTGACTGTTTCCCTATCTTTGTGCTTACTTTGAATAAACCTGTCGAAAGTAGCCTTTTTCTCTCCCTTTGGCAAAATAAAAAAGAAAAGTAACAGATGCATATATAGACACAAACAAGTAGATTATTCATGTACAAACAAAAAATAGAGTGCACCACCAAAATAAAAGGAATAAAGTACGGGAAAACAATCCCCAATATTACATGCCAAAAAAGATAGGCTAGATAGAACATCCATTAGCAATGACCTAGCAATTACTTAAGAGTATTGAGCACATTCTTACCGAAATAATCATAGAAGTGCTCAACATTCTTGGAGTAGGTTGTGTAGGAGGTTTGAACAAATACTGCGAGATCATTATTGGAAAAGTTGACTCCAAATTCATTGAGTCAACTTGCTTGATGACCTTGTTCATAGTGTGGACACCTTCCTTCTTCAGTTTGTCTACATCTAGGCGAAGCTTGCCTACCTCAATGCTTGTATCCTTGCTAAGCTACAGAATCTTTGTAAGAGTTTCCTACACACCATGCAATTTACAATTCATAGAAAAAAAATGAGACTTAATTTCATCTACCTTTTTAATAAGAAGTGTAACTGAGTCAGTGAGAACCCTAGTCTTCTCCAAGACTTCTTCTTTGACCTTGATATAGTCTTTTTTTATGCCATTTCTTATCAACAAGAGTGTATCCCATGCTTGCAAAGGTTCGAGAATCGTAAATGACTTAGACTTCAGTGGCCTAGAAAGATCCACCTATGATTCTATCAAAATCTTAGAGATGAGAAAATCATAGGAAAAACTGACAGTGGGTTAGAATCTTCAGCACTTTCAAGCATATATTCCCTAATCCATACTTCCCTGTTGATGCGATACTTCTTCAGAAGATAATAAAGGATGAACACGTCCCTATTGGTGACCCTGTTAAGTGACCCTTTCCTTGGAACCAAGGTGGTGATAATGATGTGGTCCAGGATCCTATTTTTGAAGTAGAGAGAGAAAGGACCAAAGTCAGATAATTCTGAATTATCTTCTATAATGGTGGCCTTTGCTTCTTCTAGAGAGACCTCAAAATCATCAATCCAAGTTTCATTCATGTAGGGTACATCTCTAGTGAAATCAAAACCAAATATATCCTTAAACAGGTGTTTATTAATTATAATGCAAGTCCCCAGTATGAGTGACTCTAAATCTTCCCCATCTTCAAATAGTTGAAGGTTGGCATAGAATATGCGAACAAGTTCTTCATAATATTCAAGTCCACAAAGCCTCAAGAGCAGGGAGAGTTTTTGAGTCCTAAAAAAGTACTGACTCGATAATGAGAGTTTCCCAATTCTTCTGGGTGCACCACACACCCAAGAACCACATGACATTTTTTGAAGGATTCATATCTCTGTTTTTCTTCTTTTCCCTAGAAAGTGCACATGTCGTCTGCGTCGAAGAGCTTAGAGGTGCAAGAACAGGTCTTTTAGGATTTTTTTTCTTTTGAGAGGAGGATACATTCTTTTAGACGAAGAGAAACAAATAGAGGACTCAGCCTCAAAGGAATCTGAGGACAAAAAAGTTGATCTCAAGAGAGGATCTGCTAATTAAGATTTTCTAAGTGACCATGGAGCAAATAGAAGACGTGGTTATGAAAAGGAAGAAGAAGAACAAGAAAGGGTGAGTGAGTGAGGAAGATGAGGATGAGAGGGGAAGTTTAAGTAAGCGGAGAGATACACAAATAAGGATATGAAGCGAAAAAGTGACTGGAATCGAGAAGGTTTCTGATGAAGTGCGCAACAAAATCAAGGGTAATAATGACTCATATGCAGATGAGAATTAATGAAAAAAAAGGTAAGAAAATATTTAATACAAAACATTAACGAGGGGTAAAACAAGTGGGAAAAATTAATTTTAGAAAAATTTAATATTCAATTTTTCACGAAGGAAGCAAAATCTTTCTTCATGAAAAGGCTTTGTAAAAATATCAACAAACTGATTTCAAAATTAATAAATTTTAACAAAAAATCTCTTTTTTCTACATGATCTTTAATAAAAATGATGTTTGATGTCAATATGCTTAGCTCTAGAATGATGCACTACATATTTAGAAAGACAGATATCACTAATACTATCACATAGTATAGGAATCTGATTGAAGAATAAATTAAAATTCTCAAATTGATGCATTATCCATTGTAATTGAGTACTGCAACCCCTAATATCCATGCATTCATATTCGGTAGTTGAAAGAGCTACAGAAGTTTGCATTTTGCTACGCCATGGAACTAGTGAGTCTTCCAACAATTGAAAAGACCCAATTGTACTTTTTCTGTCATTTTTGTCTCATGCAAAGTTTGTCTTTGAATAATCAGTTAGTGAGAAAGAAGAGGAGTTAGGTTATCGTAGTACCATTTCTTACGTTTCAATTAAGTATTGAATGATCCTTTTTATAGCATTCAGATGAGATTTCTTGGAAATTGACTGAAACCTTGCATAGTTGCATACGCTAAACATTATATTGGGTCTTCTGGTAGTAAGATAGAGTAGAGAGTCAATCATGCTCGGTTACATTTTCTCAACCACGTCTTTTCAAGCATTGTCAATTTCCAAACAAGTTGAGGGACTCATAGGAGTCCCATATGCTTTTTCATTCTCCATACCAATATATTTGATAAGTTCCTTGGCGTATTTGGTTTAACAAATAAATATACCCTCTGAAGTTTGTTTAATTAAAATCCAAGGAAGAAAGTGAGATCATCTATAAGACTCATTTTGAACTCTCCTTTCATAAAACTTTCAAAGTTCTCATACAAGAAAGAATTAGGACTACCAAAAATGATGTCATCCATATAAACTTGAACAGTAAGAAGATTTGAATTTAGCTTTTGAATAAACAGAGTGGTATCAATATTCTCATTTTAAAATCATTTTAGAGAAGAAAAATACTAAGCTGCTCATACCAGGCTTTAGAGGCTTGATTTAATCCATAAAGATCTTTAGAAAGTTGGAAAACATAATTTGTAAAAGAGGAGTTTTCAAAGCTAGGGTTTTTTTTTTAAGAAAACCTTTTCTTTGATAAAGCCATTTAAAAAAGCACTTTTAACATCCATTTGAAAAAAATTGAAATGATAGAATGATGCATAAGAAATTAAAATACGAATGGATTCTAACCTTGCCACTGGAGAAAATATTTCATCATAATCTATATCTTCTTGTTAGGAATAGCCTTGAGCTACAAGTCTTGCTTTATTTCTGATAACTCTGACTTTTTTATCTATCCTGTTTTGAAATACCCATTTTGTTCCTATGACACAACAATTTCCTAATTTCTCAACCAGTGTTCATACTTGATTTCATTTGAATTGATCAAGTTCCTCTTTCATGGCATTTACTCATGACTTATCTTTAAGGGCATCATCAATTCGCTTCGGCTTTATTTGAGATACCAAGGCTATTGAGGCTTGTTTTTTTAAGGATGCTCTGGTTTGCATTTTGTCCGAGGGATCTCCAATAATGAAATCATTTTGATAGATTATGTTGTGCCTCAATTCTCTGGGTATGATAATTTTCTCGTGAAGAGTAATTGAGTCTTTATAATAATTAGTTGACTCTTCAAGTCGAGTTATATTATGAGGAATATGTAGGGAGGAGCTTTGTGGAGAAATTTTATCATTAGGTATGTGCATTCTTGGATTAGTGTCATAAAAAATAACATGAATATATTCTTCTACACTAAGAGTACGCTTATTAAAGATCCAGTAAGCACAATTAAAAGTAGAGTACCTACGAAATATACCTTTGTTACTTGGGGATCAAGTTTACCAAGATCGTTCTTACCATTGTTGTTGATGTAGCATTTACATCCGAAGGGATGAAAGTAGATGATGTTCATCTTCTTAGCTTTCCAAAGTGCTTAAAGGGTCTTCCTTGAGATCGGTATGATCATACACCTATTTAGTACATGGCAAGCTATACTCACTACTTTTTTTCAGAAGTGATTTAGAAGACTTTGATCAAGAAACATGATTCATGCAGTGTCTTGAAGAGATCAATTCTTTCTTTATACCACTCCATTTTGTTGAGGAGATCGCGAAGATGAGAAATTTTGAGTTACACCGTTGTTGTTGCAAGAGTCCTCAAAGAGCTTATTCTCAAATTTCCCTCCATGATTAATATTAATTATGATGATGAAATAACTTGCTTCTTTTTTAAAAATTTTGCAGAAAACTTTAAATTTTGTAAAAGTTTCGTGCTTATAAGAGAAGAAAATTATCCCAAGTAAAATGATAATAAAATCTCAACAATAACCAAGGTATATCGATTACCACCAATACTTGCTATTTTTGTGGGTCCGAATAGGTCCATGTGCAAAGTTGTAGAGGCTTAGTACTCCTCACTGAGTCATTAACATTGAAGGATGATTGAGTTTGTTTTACAAATTAACATGCATCACAGGGGTGATCCTTCTCAAACTTTAGTTTTGGAAGAGCGATGACTAAGTTCAGTCTAGAAAGTTTTTTCATTGAGTGCAAGTTTGCATGGCCAAGTTATTTGTGCCACACCCAAGGGTCATTCTATAGAGTAGTTAGGCATGTGAGAGTGCGTATGTTTACATCATTCAGCACATAAATATTGTCAACTCATTCTCGAATGATTGTAATTTTTTTTGACTAATTTTAGATGGTACATTTGAAGGTATTGAAGTGCACGTCAAAGCCTGTGTCACATAGTTGAATGATACTTAAAAGGTTGTGCTTTAGTCCATCCACTAGATATACTTCCATAAGATCACAAGAAGGACTTAGCGTAATGGTCCCAACACCAGTAACTTCTCCTTTAGCATTGTCATAAAATCTTATGTAATCCCAATCAAGTTTCTTTATACTCTTGAAGTTTTCTTTCTTCCCGATAATGTGTCTGGAGAAACTATTGTCAATTGCCCACATTCTTTTTCTATAGGATTGTCTTGTGGATACCTACAACACAATAAATTCATATTTTTTTTAGGTACCCAATTACTTTTGGGTCCTTGGTGGTTAGAGATTGAAACTTTTGATCTTCAAATCTATTTGCTAGATTTGAGCGTCATGCAATTGGAAGATTTGTGACTGATTTTACCAGAAGAAAAACAGGTGGGTTAAAAAATATTTCTTCCATTTGATTTAGAAAACTTTGATGATGAGATTAGGAAGGAGTTATTAGATTGAACTGAGCTATGACTTGGTGATTCTGAATGATGGTTAGTTGCATCTTAACATCATCAAGCTCTTTTTGAAGTAAGTTGACTTCTATTTGACTTACTTCTAGAAAAATTTTCAATCCTTTTTTTCTCTAGAGATTTTGTTGTATTCATAAATAACTTTTTGCAATTCATCAACAATCATATTTATAGCATTTTGAAGATCTAAACAATTAAGACATATAGGAGTTCTTACCTTGTTGGTTTCTCCGATTACCATAAACAAGATGTTTACAATCTCAGTAAGATATTCCTCTGATCCCTCTTTATCACTCCAGGCGCGCAGTGACTTAGAGTTTTTATTTCTTCAAAAATTTCTTTTCTTTAGTTCTGAACAGTTTTGATCTATGTGTTAGATTTTTCATAGTAATAGCATATGTCATCATTTTGATCACTGGTTCTGGATTCTTATTGTGGGTGTTGTCTTCTCTATTCGAGCATTTTCCTGACTCCACGAGTTATGAAGACCATGCCCTTACTTTTTGAATCGTCCAACTCTTTTTCTTCACCGAGAATCTCAGCATTGAATGCGACTAATTTTTTCTTCCTTAGTGTATTTATTTATATGATTTTATTCATAATCCATGAGGTTTTCACAGAGTTCATTGTACATTATGTTTTGCAGCTCTCCATCTTCCAGCATCACTGCTTTTGTATCCTAGGCTTTAAGGAGGATTTAGATGAGTTTTCTAACTTGCTAAGAATTGGAGTAGACCATTCTAAGTAACTTCAGTTCGCTTATGATTTTGCTAAATTGGTCGAATATTGTTTCAACATTTTCGTCATCATCCATCTTGAATAGTTCGTATTCGTTCACCAGAGCATTGATTTGAGCCTCCTTAACTTTACTTGTTCTTACATAGGTAACTTTGAGTTTGTCCCATATTTCTTTGGTTGTTTCACAAGTTAAAATTTTGTTATATTTTGTTCCGCTGATAGCACAGTAGAATAGTTTGATGGTTCTAGCATTAGTCTACATTAGTTTCTATTGTTCCTTTGTGATTTCAAGTGATTCCAAAATGATAGTCTTTCTGTCAGAGTCCTTACCATAGGTGTCGGGTATGAACTTGGGTCCCTTTTTAATAACTATCCATACCTAGAAGTCAATAGATTTTATAAAGATTCTGAACTTTTTCTTCTAGTGACAGTAGTGTTGACCATTGAAGTAGAGAGGACGATTTGATAAGTGACCATCTTGAAGAGTAGCATAAAAAAATTGATAGTTGGCCATCTGATTTTTGCTCACGTATAGTTAGGCACTTCTTGGTGAGACCTGCTCTGATACTAATTGATAAACAAGAGTGGATAAATTGAATTGTTTTTCGATAGTTGACTTCTTGTGATAGTCGACTAAGATGCAAGTCAGTGTCATAGAATAAATAGCAAATACTTAGCAAAAATAAATAATGACACAAAGAATTTTATATTGGTTCGGAATATCAATGTGGTGCCTACTTCAGTCCCCTTGGGTCACAAGAGATTCCTTCAAAGCTCGGTTGAGAATAGTGAAGTACAAACTATGAAGAACACTTAATCTTTTCTAATGCGCAGATCAGATCTTCAAAGACTCTATTTTTTCAACTAGTCTAGAATATTTTTCTTTGTCTCCTCTTTTAGTATTATTCACGCTTATAATACAATGTTTATAGTGAGTAGAAAGATAATATAATATCTAGTTCTTTCAGCTAGCATCACTTCTTTTCTAGAGAGAGGGAGAGATTATATAACACCTTCTTAAAATCTTGACGTTGGAGTTTTTCTAGACCCAAGAGAGTTTCTTCTAATCAAGAATTTGTAAGATTCATTAATTGAGGATCTTTCCAAAATAGTATGGATACATCTCCTTGTATCCCTTGATTGCTTAATATTCTTCCTTGATTCTTGGGCAGGATCTCTAACTGATTGACTGATATTCTTCTTTGAAGAGATGGGCATTCAGTTCTTCGATTCGATTTTAGCAAATTTTAGTTCGGTTCTTCAATTTTCATTTTTGAAAAAGTGTGCACCATATATCAAACCAGAATATTTTGGTTCGGTTTAATTTTTTCAAGTTCTGTTTGATTTTATTCGGTATTTTTAAAATGATTTTCCGGTGTAAACTAATAAAAAATAAAATATGAATAAAATCAAAGTATAAGACACTTAAAAACTTAAAATCATGTTAAGTGATGATGTGACTCCATGGAACACTTATTGTGCTTAAAAACTATATTTATCAGTTCCAAGAACTTGTGCCTCCAACTATTGCTTGAGGAAAACAATCACGAAGACATCCTTTACATGACATAAATTGACAAAATATGTTTGAATTTCTCTTGAAAAATAATATTTCAAGTTAACTAGATAAATTATAAATTTGTTGCTACTTTGACTTGTTTCATGAATGATTTAATTGTTAATTGATTTATGTGTATATCAATATAATTTTATTTTTTCGTCTAATATATGTATAATCTTTTAATTTTTTTAAAATAAAAGTTTGGTTCTTCGGTGCACTGAAGTTTTGAGACCCCTACACCGAACATCGAATCAAACGTTTTAAAAAAATAATACCGACACCGAACCGAAGAAACAAAACTGAAGAACTGAATTAGTTTGGTTTGATTTGATTTTTCAATTTTTTGGTATTTATGCCCACCCCTACTTCTTGGATATGTTTCCTTATATTCTTTTTGATTCTTGGGTAAAGGCTTCAACTGATTGACTATCGTTCTTTATTTTTTACTTGATTACATGGATCTTCTTTTCTTTGTTATTCAGGTACTAGCTTGTGTCTGCCTTTTCCTTTTTGAGCAGCCCTGCAAATGCAATCATCAAAATTATTAGGTGTTAACATAATTCTAGCTTAAATCTTCATGTATGCTTGAGAGAGATATGTGGAGTGAGTGAGACAACAAATAGATTTTAGCTTCCGTTAATATTAATTATGCTCGAGAGAAAGAATTTATGCTAAGGATTTGACTGATTTGCATAGGTACCCATGCTTAGGCTTGAGATAGAGTTTTGAGTGTCAATTTATCATCAAAGATACTCTTCCAATCTTGAGTTTGCCTAGCCTAACCATAAAAATTCAACCTCTTTAAGCTTTGACACTATTCATGTCCTTGTTATTTTTTCCAACTATGCATCTCCCCTAGAGGTGTTCTCCCCAAATTGATTGCAATTCTAATTGAACAAGCTTAATTACGTCCTAGTAATTGGACTATTGTGATTAATTTTATTAAGCTCTCTTGTTTTATACACTACAAAAGATTAGATCACACGTTTGCTTTTTAATTGAGTTCTAATTTTAATATATTTTTCGTGGGATAGATCCCAATCTTGTTTGAAATTTTTACTTTGACTGATGTTCGTTACATCTAAAATAGTGAAAGATGCATGTGAACGTCATCACAAAAAATCTTAAGCCTATGATTTTCTGTATATTCTTGATAATATGAAGGCTAAACTCTTTAATTGAAAGCTAAACTTCCTTAGCCAGGTTGGCCATTTGACTAATGCAATTCCAATGTATACGATGCAATATGTATTCTCCCCCAAAAGAAATATGGGAATAGTGATAAAATCCAAAGAGATTTCCTTTTGGGATTTACTATACATAAGTGAAAATTACAGCTTACTACTTGGGACACTATCATGCTTCCAAAATATAAAGGTGGTCTCGAGCTTTTTATAGCTCATGCTAAAAATCTCTCTCTTATAGCTAGCCTTTCGTGGTTGTGATTTCTTATGGACCCATACCCTTGTTAATAAATAGAATACTCACACCTCATACTCTACCACATCATTTATTTGGTAAAATATTTTACAGGAAAAGAGAATATATGACCAAGGACTCGCTTGGGCAGTGGGGCGGGTACCACTATTGATTCATAGAACCACTATTTGATCCCCTCAAACTCAACCCTCAAATCTCCCATTCATGGACCCTTGATTCAGAATGAGCAAAATTTTAAATTATCTAGCCTCTAGATTCATAATCGATGGAATTGAGTTTCCTGCTCACCATTGATCATGTTGTGATTAATAGAGCAGATACTGTGTACAAAGAGACACTAGCGACGCTCTATACTGGACACTCCAATCCTCTAGTATGTTGTCCACTAAATCATTTCATCAATTTCTGGAGCCTTCTAATGTTTTGTCATATGATTTTCATTGGATTTGGTCCCTCAATACACTCCAAAAAATAAAGAACTTTCTTTTTTTATGCTCTCATAACACACTTCCTACTAATGCACACCTATCTTATCTAGGGATAATCGTTGATCCCTCATGCCCACTTTGTCATAATAACTTTAAAATCATTGTACACATCTTCCTAGACTGCTATATGGTTAGGAAGTTCTGGCTAGATATCGGATTGAACATGTACCATATTGTTAACACCTAAACTCACTGGCTCCATAACATCCACACCCTTAGTGTCCCTTTTTTAAATACAACTTTACATTGGCATGATTTCTATACGACTTTGCATTGGCATGATTTCTATTCCTTTTCTCTTTGGCATATTTAGTTGCAACGAAATTCATACCTTTTTTTACTAGTGCTATGCTGGACCATAATATCTCCTACCCTTTAATTATAGTGATAGCTGCAAAATTTAAGTACATGACTGACTTAAGAATCACTAGCAAAAAAGAGATTAATCCAATGATTTTCCCCTTCAACCAACAACTTCAAACTAAATACGGATGGAGCATTCACTTCGCATGCCCATATTGGGGGGGACTAAGTAGTGTTATCAAAGACCTTAATGAAAATTGGGTTATTGATTTTAGCAAAAACATCATGCATTTAGCCATGTAATGGCTCAGTTAACATCTCTTAAGATTGGCTTGCAACTTGCTCTTAATAAGAAACTATTGCCAATTGAAGTGGAAGTTTATTCCATTAAGGTAGTTGATCTTATACAACATATACCTCTTATTTATTAAACTATTGTGTTATCTTGTAGGTAGATATTAAAGAAGTTGGGGAATCCAGTGGTATGCCATAACTTTTGACAAGAAAATAGGCTAGCTGACTTTTTTTCAAGAAAAGAATAGTACATTAGATACTACTAATGATACTTCTATTTTGGTAGTAACTCCTACAAATGCCACCTCTCTTTTGCAAGCAGACAAGGATGAAGTTCCAGCTAGTAAACAAATCACTATATCTACTTTTGATAAGCTAGTTATGCTTGGTAATCTAAATGTAATTTCTACTAATCAAGTGTCATGCCTAGGGAGGTTACCCTAGATGTGGCCGACACTTAGAAACCATTATTGGTTCCCAAGCAAATCACTTGGCTCGATACCTCATTCAATCATATAACAAAAGACTTAGTTTAAGAGTATAAAAGTATTTAAGTGGGCTATCTAAGTCATAACTCAATGGAACAATGGCTTTTAAAATGCCAATCCAACCAACTCAATATTAAAGAAAATATTTCAAAGGAAATAAGTCTCGAAAGTAGTGACATTAACTACTTTCATAATCGTCTATGAAGTGTAATGACCGTGAAGGTCATTTTTGATATTTTTAACATAATTACCATTTTCCCTTCCCAAAAATTGCCTTGGATCATTTTTGGATAAGTCTAACAGTTAGAATTTTGAAAATCTTGTAAAAAGTTAGGATTTTGCAAAAGAAAGTTTTAAAAGGCTTAAAATTAGAAATTTTGAGTTTTGAGTATCAGAATTTAATTTCATTGATTCCATCAGTTCTGGAATGCCGAATTTGGTCTAGGAGAACTTCCAGAACTGAATTCGGAGTTAAAATAGAGATTTTAGGCCCAAAGTTGCAATTCTAGTTCATTTTAAATCATAGATTTGACTTTAGTCAATATTCGGAGTTTGGGAGCTTGTATCGAAATTTTATTAGTTCCAGTGGTTTTGGGTGGTGAAACTAATGCTACATATGGCTTCGTTGTGATTTTTAGAGCTTTTATGAATATTTTGAGTTTTTAAATCTGAAACTAGTTTAAATAATCTTTTTCGAGTTCAAGACCACGAGGTTTCTAGATTCAAATTCTGACTGTTTCATTGAGTCTGGATCATCATTTTTGATAGGGTTCCATGCTTGATTTGTGTTCACGGGTTCTGAACGAATTCTCGAGGGCCCAATTCTTATTTTTGGATGATTGTGTTGCAATTGCTAGCTAGTTTCTGGTGCATTTGTCCCTTACCCTCCGCATTGTGCCACCTTCTTCATGTTCGTGGAGGTCAACATGACTAAACCTCCATGCTCGTGAAAGGTGGGCCCACGTTTGCGGAGCTATAACTACTTGGCCTTCGCGTTCGCGGAAGCCCTGTCTGCATTTGCAGAGTATTAAGCCACTTGGGCCTCCACATTCGCGATTAAGGAGCCGCGTTCGTGGAGCATTATAGATGCCTGAATAGTGAGTTATTTTAAAAGACGTGATATAAACTATTTTTACCATTTTTGACATTTCAAGCTTCGTTCCAAGAGAGAATTTTCAAGGTTTTGAAGACTTGAATCGTTAATTTCTCCCTCATTTTAACTCCATTTTTGAAATCATTTTCACCATTGAGTTTCTTATTACGTGATAAAAAATTTCATGTATTAATTTTTAGATTTTGGCTATTTTTTTATAGGAGATTTTTTACCATTTTATCCTTCTTCTCTAAATTAAATAATTTTAGTGTCATTAGATTCGTTATGTGATTGTGATACCATATTTGAATAGATTATGATGATTTGGAGTACCATAAGATAGGAAAGTGGTGATTTAGACGTGATTAGAGACTTTATTTGAGGTAAGTGGACTTCTAACCTTTTGTTAAATATGATTGAACCTTGTATGCTCTACATGTATAGAATTGAGTATTCGGGGGTAGAATCGTATCATTGTAGGCTTGATCATGACTATTCATATTGAATACTTATTCATACATTGATATATTGATCTATAAATAAATGGTGATTATGTAATCTATGTTACCTTGTGAATTATTCATTATTAATAGTGAGATAGTACACATATTGTGATATGGTTGAGATATTGAGATACTGATGAGATTGTGATATTGATGATATTGGGACATTGATGAAATTATGACACAGATGTTATCGAGACACTAATGATATTAAGATGTTAATGGTATTGAGATCATTATGATCATGACATTGTGATATAACTATGATCATGTATGTTGCATCTATTGTTATTTATGCATTGGTACTTGTGATGGCTACGACCGAAATGTAAGAAGGTAACATGTGGATTGGTAGCATAGGTCTCTAACGGTCGGGTCTGAGGTCTCTTTCGAGCAGGTGAGTTTAGTCTGAGGTCTCTTTCAGATGACCCAAGGTCTCTTTTGGGTGGGTGAGCATTAACTGAGGTCTTTGCTAGCAGTGTTCGCAGATACACAGACAGATATGCCCCCCATATATTTCGACTGAGGTAGACAACCACATCTGATAAGAAGATATGTATTCTAGGACAGACATGCATCACAATTATTTGACATTGCATTGCATTATATACACCTCATGACATTCACTTCATCTCACATCATATTTGGTTGATACTGTTGTATGTTATATACTTATTTTATCCCAGTTTATGAGTAAGTGTTGGATTTACTTGTATTCTTGTGTATTGAGATATCATGCAAGATGATGAGTATATCTATATTACTGTGATCTATATATTATGTTGTACTTAGACTTTTCTGAGTGTAGGGTTATAGTTTGGTGGATTGTGGTTGGGATTTAAGGAGTTACTTGTGTTCTTCATTGCTTTACTCTAGGTTAGTTCCATTTTGTTGAGTACCCTACTATTTGGTGCTCATCCCTTGCTACATTTTTGTAGGTTGCGAGCCTGGTTCATTTTGCTAGACTTCTCTTTTTCCAAGATCAAGCTTCTGTATATTCGTTGAGGTAGTTGCTTATATCTCCAACAAACCTTCGAGGAGTCCTTTTATTGTTATGTTCTATTTGAGAACTAGACATTTGAGACTTGTATTTCTTTTGAGTATTCTATACATAGAGGCTTGTACATGTGATACCAGTTCTTGGAATGGTTGTCGTTATTTTCTTCCGCTTTTAGATATCTTATTGACTGTTATCTTTCATTTTTTCTAATTTTTTAAGTTATTGAGTTTTGGGATGACTCGCCTTGGTGGGTTAGGTGAGTGTCATCACACCCAGATTTCGAATTATGACATGAAACCTCTACCCCTATCAACTACTATGAAGGTTCTAGTGACAAGTCCATATCTACCTCAATGTATACTCAAAACAAAGAAAAAGTATTGAATGAAAAGAGTTCTTTTAGATGCAAGGAGGGCTCACCATAATGATGAAATGAGTTTATCTTCAATGATGCGCCTATTGAGGATCTCTAACACCTGTATCTACATCATAAAATAATGCATCTCTTGATTTCACTCAAGCTACACCTCTTTTTTAAGGTTAAAACGGTCACTATCATGTAAATAAGCTAACAAAGGTTAGGGTCAAATCCCGTAGGGAATATGGTAGACTCCAGAATAGTTCAATTGCAAAGTGGGGTGATTAACCTACTTATCTCCTAAAAAGGGTGGGGGGGGGGGGGGGTTGTGATTGCAAAACAAACCTAGACTAATGCAAATGCTATGAAATTAGTAGAAGAGTTAACTAGGGTGATATATTCTCCATGATTCCCTAACTCGGTATTACTAGATAATTGTAATCTTCTCTAGTGTGTAGATGCAAAACAGTAAGTTAAGTTACCAAACACTTTGATCCAGTTGTAAGGTAAATATCACCATGGGATTTGATCCATCTCTGCGGTATGACACTACTAACCCTTACCTATTGCCCTAGTACAATCTCTCCTTGATCCTGTTTGGTTGATTAGATGAGAAAACATCAATCAAATCTTGTTAATTATTCTCTTTTTCTATTCATTGTCTCCTTGATCCGACAAGTAACACTAGGTGAGTTCTAACGTTGTCCACCATTAAAAAGCATTTTAGATGAAGAGAATTAATTAATACATTCATACACACTTTCCAAGAATTACAAATTATGCAATTTTACTTTGTTAGTTCTTCATGGTTCCCACAACCCTAGTTATGGATTTAGCTAATCATAATTAGTGTAGATGTAAGAATCATGATAAAGAGCAACATAATTGAGCACTTACACGAATGAAGTTAGGAACAAGAAATCCTACTCTTCAATAGAAATCACAAAGTATGAATTAAGAACCTAAAGATTTTTTCTCTCTCTCTAAAACTACTGAAAACTATGAACTACTACAAACTTCCTGGAAACTTATCGAAAAATAACCTAAAACCTATTTAAAATGTCTAAAATACAAAACCAAATCAAACTAGAGAAATTGGGTCGGCGCGCTCTACGGGCAACTTCTACGGGCTGTATAATATTTCACAGCCCATAGTTGGGGTTTCGTGGATTGTCTTATGTACTACTTGAGCATCTTCTACGAGACACATCTATGGGTCGTATAAGATTCTACAGCCCGTGGAGGGTTTCATTTGTAACCATTCAGCCAATCTCTAATTTTTTATCCTCAGGGCACAACTTCAACTCTACGACTCATGAATTGCTTTACGTCTCATCTGCACACTCATAGAATCTTATTCAGAACATCATTGTTCACTGGAATTTGTTACGGACCCACTTCTACGACCCATGAAATCTTCCACGACCCATAAAGGGTTCTATGGATCACCAAAAACTACACATTCATCACACTTTGACCAAAAATCATGCCAACCCTATAATCCTGCAAAACAAATATAAAAATACATAAAATCTACTAACATCACTTTGAGAACACACAAAATTTCAAGTTTTAAGCATCAAACGTGTTGTATTTTGACAACACATCAATACCCTCAACTTAAAATTGTTGCTTGTCCTCAAGCGACGGATTCAATCTACATAAATAGTATAGTAACACACAGACCTCTGTCTAATGACATGCATCATATCAAACTTAAGCACAGATACCCACACCACTTCCAATCACATATCAGATAACTATCATAAAAACCAACGCAGATCAATACATTCAACAGTGCAACTATGACAAACAATGTAATTATGTTGATCAACATTCACTGAATTAGTCTAATATTAACAATGCAATGCAAGTGCCCTCACAGAAATAAGCCCCATCTCTCACTCATGATGATATTTTTCAGATTCAATACTTGGGACTACACAACCTCACTCATTCTCAGAAAATATATTCAAAATACTATGAAAAATACCATATGTTTGCCCCTATACTCATGACTATGACCTTTGACTAGTTGGACAAGGATCACTTTAGGACTTTCTAGGCTTATAATGTAGGCTCAGGGGCTTTAGTCTAATGTTTTGGGAACATGGTGACTAAAGGCCCTCTTTGACACTACGTTTTTCTACATGTTTTCCCTACCAACCTTATCACTTTCATCATGTTCTCCCTTTTCCTCCCATTTTAGGCTTTGTAGGATGCCTTGCTCTTATTTTTAGCCCGATGCCTTGTATTTTCACACTCTTTTGCTTTTTAGCACATTGTTTAGGCAATTCTTTATTTTTCTTGCACCCTTTAAAACATTTTTCTCCTTTTTCTATATCACTAGTTTCTCCTTTATCTTTCATGACTTTTCCTTACACCAGCCATCCTCAACTTAGGCTTTTGGCCTGAGGTGCAGAAATTCATCCTTTGAACTAGGGCCACTGTGGGTAGCCGCTCTCAACTTAGGCTTTTTGCCTCAGTCAAGGTGCATAATGTTCAAGGAAGAACCAAGACCAATTTTAGGATTTATTATTCGTTGTGGTTAGGTTACTTAGGTTTTTATAAAGAAAGGGTACATGTCAAGCTCAAACATTAGGATCAAGGGATATATTACACATTTGGTTAGTTATTTAGGTTAAGTGGACTAATAAGAACAATGGCCTAAGATCCTTTCCTAACCAACTAACCTATGGTCTAAATCAGAGTAACAGGGCAAGTTCTGAATTGACACATAGTATATGAATTATGCAAATAATCTCACACACATACGACATTAATTACACTATCAACATAAACTCTCAGATCATGTTTTTCATCACAATTCAACCTAACTTATCAGAACAAGCACTGCCAAATAATCAATCATGCATGGTTGCTATCAAAATTAGCTAACAAAATTTTAGTGGGTATCATTTTCAGCAACAACTAACATATTCCATAGACATCAGTACTATATGCCACTAATACTACCTAAACATCCTAAATATTTTGGTTCAACATAAAGTAAATATCCTCAGGGAAAAAGAACACAAGAAAGAAAGCCCTTTGGAATAAACAATTGGAATAATTATAGTCCAAGGTTACTCAGACTTCACTAAGGCCTATAACTATCCACACGCCATCAAAAAAGCTATCCATTGTCTCTGATGCACAAAAAACATCAAAATAAAGAACAAGGGTAAAAAAAACATACTTGGGCACCTAAGCGCCTCTCTTTGACTGAGTCTGTCCCCCCTTAACATCCCTAGTGGACTTCTCAATTGTAGGACCATGTCCTAAGGGTCCAACACCCCTCACTCTCTCTAGATTATGAGATCTCCTAATCTCCTCATCCTATATCAACCATACCCTAGCAAGCTTAAACTCCTGATCCTCTATCAACCCTACCTCTAATCTCACAACATCTGGGTTATCTGTGTGGGGCCTCTTCTCGAGGGAAGGTAGTGGAGTCTCCTCAGTGGTGAACAGGTTGAACACCTCTGTGGTAGGATCAGGCATCGACAATACCACTGGTGTTGCACTCATCTCGGCCCAGAGCTGTTGAATCTCCATCTGGATGGTTGTCATATCCAAAGGTCGTGTTGTGTTGAGGCTCTACTAGACTCTTTTCTTAAATGCATTAATGTTGTTGTCCATGGGTGTGAGTCTCTCTTGGATAGTAGTCTCCATGAATGTCCGCATGTAAGCCTCTGCCTCTAAAATGACCTGGTGGACCCAAGGTCAAATCTGATGTAATAACTGAGCCAACTGTGATTCAGTATGGGCCTGTCTCTGTGACATGGCCTGTATGGATGTTGCGAACATAAATACCATGTTGGTAGGTGCTAAAGAAGTAGGCGCGACCTCTGGAGCATAGATAGTAGTAGTGGGCTTCCTCTCCGCATCAGTCTCCATCTATGGGGCCCCTCAAAAGTAAGTGCAGCAGTGGTGGTGGTGGTAGAAGGCTCAGTCGGTGGAATTAGGGCGAACATCTCTGACATCTAAACTAGAGGTCATGGTGCTCGCCGAAGTGCCACCAGATTATCTTCAGCCTTTATCAAGCTGGCATCTAGCATCCTCTAAACCTCTACGATGGTGTCCACCAAATAAAGACTCTCCACCCCCACCTCTAGGCATAATTTGTAGATGAGACATGAAAAGGGAATGGTGGTGGACCTCTTCAGGGCCGCCTCATGAATCTGCTCGGCAACTAGCAGGGCCCAATCTATCTCATAGCCAGCCAAGATGCTGGCAAGTAGAACTGCACAATCTAATATCAAGGTATTATCTATAAGAGTAGGCCGAATCCGCGATCTCATAACTGCCTAAAATTTGGCGGGGAAATCTGAGCGAAGCCTTCACGATGGGCTCTGCAAATATAGCTACCCACTTAGGGTCTGTTTCATCTACTACAATCTGAGCAGTGACCTATCTCATCACTCCAGCTCTCTAAATGTGGTCCCTCGTAATACCCAAATCCCTGGTCTGCCCCAATCTTGGATCGAACTTTACTGTAGACCTAGAGGCTAGGAACTCGGGTCCAAATACCATACGATGAATGGTAGTCTCTGAAATATCAACCGGTCGACCTCTCACCGTAACATGTGTCGATCGTGGTTGGGAAAGGGGTTTCTTCCCCTTGGTAAGATAGCTAAGGACTATGGCGGCGTAGGACGCGAAGAACTCACGAACCATGACAGGGGAGTACTTCCTTGACTACTCTACCAGCCACTGGAGCCTATATTTGGTGATGGTATCCTGCAGGCCTAGGGCATTCTATAATCCTGCGGTGATAACTTTGGGATCCTCTAAAATGGAACGAGTTGGTCGGCCACGCTTGTTCACTTACAGGTCCTCTCAGAAGATAACAACATGCCCTCGACACACCACCGACTAGATTTAGCATCCATAGGTGAGGGTGGTGTTCGAGGGGCTGAAAATGACACGGAGTTTGACCCCTCCTCAAATTCGAAAGAGGTTATTTGTATAGAACTGCTGGCCCTTGCACCTCCCTTGTCAGACTAGGGATAACAGACCACAATCGCCTGAGTAAGGACCTATCTAGTGGTGGCCCATGTCAGTCGTGGCTCGATGTCTGAATCTGGCTGGATGCCAAACTTCTCCACTAAGCCACTAGTCTCAGGAGTGACCTCAGAGTCCGTGGGCTTATCACGCAACTGCTCTCGCATAGCACTAATCTCATCAAATCTCAGGTTTGGGTCCATAGTACCTGAAAAGCACACATTTAGCAAACACGATCAACCCCATGAGTTGAGAAATGGAAAATAAAATCATAAGGGGTCTATGAGCCATAGAAAGTTCACATAGAAATAGTGCACAGGAATTTGAGTTACTGGAATGATATCTATGATGCTAGGTACGACTCGTAGAACATTCTACGAGTCGTAGATAAGACTCCTGGTCTGATATTAGGCAGGCAGGCCCCTACGAGACCTATCTATGAGTCATAGAACAATTTATGACTAGTAGAAGGTCTCGTCTGATGATACCCCAAAACTTTTAAGTTACTAAAATTTTCTACAAAAGGTACCTATGACTCGTGGATTAATCCATGAGCCATATAAGACCCTTGTAAAGTGATTTTTCCAGAACCTAAACTTTTTGGGCTCATCAAACGGGTCCTAAAATGACTTTTTTCCACTTTATCAATATTGAAGAAGGAAATCATGCACCCACTCACAATTTCATACAAATACCCAACCCGTGCGTGCAATTTACTAACCCCATCGAACATCATTTGTCATGCTAAATTTACGATCTGACACTATTTGGGTGATTTCATCAATGCAAACATCTATGTTCAATCACATGTCAATTACTTCAATTAAATTTATTCAATTCCAAGGACATGTGACGACATACAAGCACAACACGACCACCTACACATTTTTTGGGTACTAATTTTACTCTAAACATGGGCAAACAATGCGATTTCAATTTTAGACACAAAATTCAAGCCAAGGCAAACTCAATCACATCACGAACACCATACCCATCAATTTTCAACCAATCTTATCATGAATTTCAATAGTTCAAGGATGTGAAGCTGATAACTTACCAAAATCATACAAAAATTAGTAGAAATTGAAGGAGGAGTCGAAGAAGGGGTCAAAACCCTAGTTGTTATGGTTATTGGAAAATTCACCACAAAAGTGTAGTGGTGGCCAGAACGAGGGTCGTACCGATTAGGAGTGATGAGGGGTCAGGGTATTTTCAGAAATTTTTAAGTGTATGGGGTCAAAATTTATTTGACCCCAAATATATACTTTGACCAAGTCAGTTTTAAAAACTTGGGCCCAACTCTATGAAAACTCAATTATGGGTCGTAGAGTATTATACTACTCATGAATCTTGGTTTTGTAGGAGGCCAAAAATTCTAGTTTGGGGATTGGGTTCTACAACCTTATTCATGAGCCGTATAATAAAATATGACTCATAAACAAGTTTCGTAAAGCCTTCCATAGTTAGTTAATAAAGGTAGTAAACCTACTGGGTCCATGAGCCCCATTCACGACCCGTAGTTATTTCTACGTATCGTAAAATTGGCTCATGAACTGGAGTGCACATAAGGTTGGCTCACTAGAATGTTCTACGATCTAGTATATGGGTCATAAAATGATGCATGACCCTTAGAATCAGTTGTAGAATCGCTCCTTGTTGTCTTTTCAGCCCAAGTTGGCTAACTTGGTCTTGTACCTACATATGCTACACAAAACACGCTGTACCCTATATGTCACCAATCCAAGGTCCACAAATTACAATCATAAAGCAAAAATTAAACTACCTACAAGTCCAAAAGCTAAAAACAAAATAAAACTACTAATATTATACAATAAATTGGGTTGCCTCTCAAGTAGCGCCTGATTTATTGTCACGGTACGGACTTGGACCATCTGATTACTCAAACTTCATGAATGGCCAAAACCTCCTTCTTCAGCTCATCTGGCCGCTTCATTGACTAACAGATATTGAAGATAACTTCTTCATCATTCAATCAAAACTTGAGTTGGCTTGATTTCATGTCCACCATGGCTCACCCAATGGCTAGGAAAGGCTTTCCCAAGATGATTGGGACTTCAGAGTTGACCTCACAATTTAGGATCACAAAGTCTGCGGGGAATATGAATTTCTCCATTTTGACAAGGATATCATATAGTATCCCCACAAGCTTCTTTACTAACCTGTCGACCATCAACAATTGCATAGTTGTAGGAGTAGGGGCTCCCAAGCTTAGCTTCCTAAAGACTGCAAGGGGCCTCAAATTTATGTTGTCACCTAAATCATATAGTGCCCTTGCACACTCGAAATCACCTATGGTACATAGAATAGTGAACGCTCCAGGATCCTCTTACTTCTGTACCAAGGACTTTGTATTTATCAGACTACAATGTTGGAGCTCTCGAGTAAGCTCCTGACTCACAGTACATTCCTTTGTGACCACCTCCTTCATGAACTTTGCGTACCCAACAATTTTCTCCAATGCCTTAAGCAGAGCGATGTTGATGGAGAGTTGTCTCAGCATAGAGAGGAAGTGCTTGAATTTTACCTTCCTCTTTCTTTCTCTTAAGTCTTTGAGAGAAAGGAGAAGGAGGTCTAGGAATGGGTTTTAACTTCTGTGGCGTTGGCGCTGCGTCAGTCTCCCCATCCTTAGCACGAGTATCTCCAATTGCAACATCTTTATTCTCACCCATCTCCTCACTAACATCATCATCTATTGGTATTTGAGTATCAATGGTCTGTCTTCTATCATATATCATGACTGCCATGCACTGCCCCTCATTCTTCGGATTCTAAACTATATTGTTGGGAAGAGTACTTTTCTGACGTTGGTTCAGTTGAGTTAACATCTGACCAAACTATTTCTCAAGTTGCTTAATGGACACAGAATAAGACTTAATTTTTTTATTAATGCTAGAGATGTAAAACTTCATCACCCTTAGTGTCTCATCCTGAGCATCAACGTTCTTCAATAGACAATTAAACATCTCCTCAATACAAGATGTGCCAGCACCAGAATCTTAATTATGCGGTGGAACATACAGACAATTTCTAAAATCATCTATGTGTCCCAATTCAGCATCTCTATCTTGGCCCTTATTCTCTTCATAGTAGCCTTCTCTGTTGTTGTCTTTGAAGGCACCATCTCTTCCAAAGTTCTGACCTTGGTTCCCTTGACCTTGGCACCAAAAGTCCTGATTAGACCCTTAGGAATTAGTTTGGAAACCCGCCATCTGATCTGCAATAAAATAAGTGTCCTCCTCATAATAAGGTTCCTCATACATGGGTTGTTGTGAAGGCTGATGGGATATTGTGTTTACTCGTTGCTGGTTCTGCTTCATTAATAACTCCACATTAGTATTAATTCGTACAAGCTCTTGTATCACTTCTTCACCTACCCCTACTTGCGCTGAACTGGTACTGACTGAGAATGAGCTTTTGTAGTAGACTTGTCTCTCGTCTCCCATGCATGATTCGTCGTGACCACTCTCTACATTCATACATACCTTCTAAGAATTATAAATTATCCAGTTTTACTTCGTTAGTTCTTCATGGTTCTCACAATTCTAGTTGTGGATTTAGCTAATCATAATTAGTGTAGATGAAAGGATCATCATAAGGAGCAACATAATTGAGCACTTGAAGTTAGGAACAAGAAATCCTACTCTTCAATAGAAATGACAAAGTACAAATAAAGAATACAAAGATTATCTTCTCTCTCTAAAACTACTGAAAACTATGAACTACTATGAACTTCCTGGAAACTTATTGAAAATAATCTAAAAACCTATTTATAATGTCTAAAATACAAAACCAAATCAAACTAGGAAAACTGAGTTGGCATGTTCTACGGGCCATATAATGTTACATGGCCTGTAGTCAAGTTTTATGGACTGTCTTGTACTACTGGAGCATCTTCTATGAGACACATCTATGGGATTTATAAGATTCTATGGCTCGTGGAGGGCTTCATCTGTATCATTTTCAACTAATCTCCAATTTCTGATCCTCAGAGCACGATTCAACTCTACGACTCATGGATTGCTTTACGACTCATCTGCACACTCGTAGAATCTTATTCAGAACATCAACCTTCACTAGAATTTGTTACGGAACCACTTATAAGGCCCGTGAAATCTTTCACGACTCGTAAAGGGTTCTTTTAGTACACTTTGCCCAAAAATCATGTCAACCCTGTAATTCTGCAAAACAAACATAAAAACACATCAAATCTACTAACATCACTTGGAGAACACATAAAATTTCAAGTTTTAAGTATCAAAAGTGTTGTATTTTGACAGCACATCAGCTCCTAATAACATCAGTACATGGAATATATGATATGTAAAATAGTTGAAAATAAAAGAACATAATCAAAGGTACTCAACTTGACCATCAACTTAACTCAGTAAAACATGCAAGATTAAGTGTAAAACCAAGCTTTGAAAATGGACTCAATAGTATGCAACTCAACAAAATCAAACCAATATTTAAATGAGATTATTTCTAATCGACAACTATTATTTATGAGCTAGTGATGATACAACGTTTTACACTGTCATTGATATAGTTATTCAATACCTTGTTAGGGTAAGGGATGATCAACCTCATTAGATCAATAATCAATCAAAGTTCTCTTTTTGGGATAAGTGAGAAAATATCTGACTTTAATTCGATCCTCTCCTATGGTGACTATATAGTTTATTGGATTTGAGTTTTAATTTACTCTTATCCAAATTGATACTCAATACTTTTTTCCAAAAGACACAATATGCTCAATTAAATCAACTTATTTAGTCTCATCGGACTTTCATCTAACCAAGCTCATCTCAATTCATCAAATATTTCCTTTAAATCAAGAAATATGCTTTAAAAACTCAATATGTAAATAGTCATTTACACTCAAATTACTCATGTTCAAATAGTGGAAACTTTCAAAGTCTTCTTATACTTGACTCATGCTTAACTTATTCTCGCTAGTTACGTTCACCAAATCATGCTCTAAAACTTCAATCCATGCATAAAATATAGTTAAAGAAAAATTCAACTAGGGTTCATGTGAATGAAACATGAACAGGCATCTTAGATATTCAACTCAATAACACTATCAATAACTATGTAACTATAACCAAGGATATAGTAGAATTTATCAATAATTCATGGATTCAATTCATTGAAAAACTATAAATTCAAATTTGAAACTCAACTCTACTCAATGAAGAAACAATGCATGTGGATGAACTAAATCCAATGTTTAAGTTAGCCTTACATACCTAGAATGAAGAATTGTAAGTGAAAATAAAATATTAAGCTTGAAATTCTTGAACCTTAGCTTATTCTTTTCTCTCAAATCACCGTTCTTAGAAGTTTTAAACATTAAAGGGAGGAACATAGTGCTTAGGTACTGATATGGAAATAATTTTCATTTCAAAATGACTTGGATTGAGTATAGGAGGGATACAAAAAAGACCAAAATGTCTCTCATTAAAATTAAGAATGGAACAAAAATTTTATCTATGGTGGGACAAGTCCACGATGCGAACTGGTTCCACCATAGTTTATTTTTTTCAAAAAATATAAAATGCATTCGAGAAAAGTGATTTATGAATAATTCATTAATCACATTCAACACATATGATTTGTAGCAAAGTCTACGATATGAACTTGGCATGCACAATTCTGGTTAAGCACATAAATGTTCAACTTTGACGTCCAAAAATTCTACCTAGGTCTGCATCATATACCTGGTCCAAGCTAGGTCATTTTTTTCATTTTTCTCTTGTTAGGCTAATGTCTACTGGGGTCATACAGGGTGTTAGAAATATCTTATTCTTGGGATCAATCGTCCTTGAATGATGATTAAACTGAAGGCAAACTCAATGCACGAGTCCACTTCAATACTAAATTATTAAGTGTTCAAATATTTAGACAATTAGCTACTCGAACTCAAAAATATACTCATTAATTCAAATCAAAAAGAAAATATTACCTTGAACATTATCATTAGTAGGCACGAATATATGCGAGTATTTGACTTTCATATCATCCTCAACTTTCCATGTGGCTTCCTCAACAAATTGATTCATTCACAAGACTTTGACTGAAGCAATCTCTTTGATCCTCAGTTTGTGAACTTGGTGATCAAGGATTTGAATTGAAATCTATTAATAGGACAAGTTATCCTTAACTCTAATTCTCTTAGTGGAAACCACTGATAAAGAATCTCCCAAATACTTTTTGAGTATCGAATGTGAAACATCGAATGAATAGCGGCTAACTCTGGAGGTAACTTCAACTTATAGGCTACATTATCAACCCTCTTCAAAATCTGATTGGGACCAATATATCGTAGAATAAGTTTCTCTTTCTTTCTAAACTTCATAAATTCCTTCATGGGTGACACCTTCAAGTACATCGAATCATTTAACTCAAACTCCAAATTCCTCCTTCTAACATTAGTGTAAGACTTTTGTCGACTCTGCATAGTTTTCAACCTCTCTTAAATAAGATTCACCATAGCTTGGTGAACCACATCTAGTCCAATCAAGTTAACTTTACAAACTTTGAACCAACCGATTGGTGATCTACACCTCCTCCCATATAGGGCTTTATAGAAAGTCATTTGATTACTCAAATGGAAGTTATTATTATATGCAAACTCAATAACAGGCAAGTGATCATCCCTATTACCTTTAAAATCGATAACACAAACCCTCAACATGTCCTCTAAAGTCCAAATAGTATGTTTTGCCTGGCCATCTGTCTGAGGATGAATCCTAAGGTTTACTTTCAAACCTAGGCCTTTCTATAAAGACTTCTAAAATTGCGCGATAAATTGGGATCCCCTATTTGAGATGATAGACAAAGAAACTTCATACAATCTGAAAATATCTTGAATATACAATCTGGCATAATCCTCAGCGATGTTAGTTATCTTTATTACAAAGAAGCTGGTTGATTTATCCATCCTATCCATAATTAGCCAAATTGAATTATGATGTCTACAGGACCTCGACAATCCTATAATGAAGTCCATATTGATCATCTCCTACTTCCACTCTAGAATCTCTATATTCTGAGCCAATTTGCATGGGTTCGATACCTATTTAACGAAATTATAATTATAAATATTTTTAAAAAATATATAAATAATACTTAAACTTATTTAGGACTCAATTCACTCTAAATTTAATCCAATTTTTAACTCGTACAACTTAAATGAATAGATTGTATAAAAAAAATATTTAAGTGAACACATAATATGGTTAAATATTACAATACTATTAAGAATATCTTTAATAGTGTAAACAAAATCGAACTGAAAATCACATCAAATTACAAATTGAATTAAATTGAGAAAAAAATTAATTAATCATTTGATTTAATTTGGAATGGTATTGACAAAAACAAATTCAACTATACTGGGATGGATTTGGTTTTTAACTTTAAAAAGTCAACTTGAGAATGAATCATATCGACCCGATATTATATATATCATTTTTAAATTTTATTTTGCATATAAAAGTATTTATTTTAATATAATATATAAATATTTCTTATACTTTTTCATAATTTTTGTCTTTAAACATATCATTTCAAGTTTAACTTATAATTTAAATGGTCTAATAAAGGTCATAATCCATATATACTGTAATAACTTTAATAAAATTCAAATCAAATCTATACTAATGCTAATAAAAAAAATCAACAATAAGAATGACAATAATATTTAATATTTTTTTCTTTAATTTTATATTAGTTTAGACAATTAAAATACATAACCTAATTTATTTTTTTTAGTGTTTAATTGTCAAATTAATACTTTATTAGACTTATTTTAGCATGATTAAGTACTTCTAGATTATGCTCATTTTTCTTATGACTTATAAATTTTATTTTGGTTTAGACTAGAGAAATGTTTGAAGCACAAGTTAATTATATGTTTGAATAAATACTTTATCGAAAAAATTTGAAAAGAAAAATTCAAAATAAAAAAAAACAGTTTTATTAGTTTGCTTTGATTTATAAATTTAAAAATTGGACACAAATAATTTGATTTGGTATTTGAAAAAGTATAAATTATATAAATCTCATACTATAAATTGATAATTCCTTCCTATACCAACTATTTTCTAAATTACTTAAAATTCCCTAAAATTCAGTCTAATGTGAAACCTTAGTGGGCGTTTGATACTTATCGAAAAAATAGGCATGAGGCGAATCAGTTACGCTAAAAACGGGCATAAACTGAAATTTAATTTTCAAGAACATAATTTTCATTATTGCCCTTTGTGAAATTATAAATATATAACTTTGTAACTAGTACCAGTTATCTCCTTAAAAAATATAAAATTTTAATAAATATATATATTAAAAAATTCTAAGCATTCATTTTAAGTTTTCATAATTTTTTTTTTTTTTAAAAATTCACCTATACAATATAGAGGGAATAGTAGTATTTAAAATTGAAGTAGGTAAGCAAGTTTTTATATTCAATT
>JBCEWC010002029.1:0-36785 GCA_038996855.1 Solanum aculeatissimum
GCGGCTGCACCTCGAGCCCTAATATCTTCATTAGCTCGGATCATGTTAGCGATGATGGATGAAAATTGAAATGAGTACCAATTAGGGTGATTAAACTTTGATGAAATTGATCACTTAAATACTATACCACTACTTAGCTGGTAAGGATTTAAATTATGAACTAATTAATGTAGTAGATTATTACACATTGAAATTGGACATATCCTTAAAAACTAGAGTTTGACCAGAAGATTTATGTAGTTTAGATATTTGTTTTGGAGTTGGCTTCCTATTTTCTTTTTTAATTATTCATGATTTCGCCCTCTAACTTTTTATTTTCTCACTTTTCTTTAAAACAAAAAATTCACGAGGGTAAAATTAGAATACAACTAATTAATAAAAAATAAAATGACACACAATTTTAAAAGATCTCAATAAACAGAGTGAAGTGCTAAAAGCAAAATTCAAATTTAGCTTTAAATTTCTTATTAATAACATTATTATCTAATAAATATAAAATATTATATCTAAAATTACGTCATTTAATTTTTGATATACTCAAGTTTTATTTATCTAAAATTACGTCATTGGTTAAAATATTTTGTGATTACCCTTGAAGTTGCATGACCAACATCCGTTTGATAAAATTTATCTTTTTATTTTTCTTATCTCAAAAGATTAATTAGTATAATATTTTTCTATAATCTTAAGAGATTGGTAAATATATATATACTAGTTTAGCGTACGTGCGTTGCACGTGTATATCACGTTAATATTATTAAATTGAATACTATAAATATTTGAAAAATCCTTAATATCATTATAAGAGTACACATTTTTTTTAATTTTTCATCTGATGTTCATAATCTTAATATTATCATAAAAGTATACATTTTTTTAATTATTCATATGATATTCATAATCCACATTAAAGTTCAACTAATTCAAATTTAGACTTGACAGACCTCATTCGAGAATAACGCTCTCTACCAAGATTTTTTTTTTCCTACCTAACCTACAAATTTTTTCTTAAAGAAACGTACCCCACTACACCAGCTCTTTGCTCCTAATTTTTTTTTCCTATTTTCCTCATTTTTTGTTAGGTGTATATATATATATATATATTTTATTATTATTATTATTATTATTTATTTTTTTAATTTTTTTTAGGAAAGTATTTTCTATTTGTTGCAAGATTTTTTTAGAATAAAATTTTTATTTCAGTTATATTCAGTATACAAATAAAAAAATATTATTCTAAAAATATATGTATATATTTAACCAAAAAAATGAGATTTTTTTTTCTTTTAAATTGAAATGTTTGTTGTTAGAAGTCATGAAAAATAGAGAAATTAATTGAAGGAGGTGGGAAACAAGTGATGAGGATTTGGTTGCATTTGGAATTAATTAATAAATGTATTAACAAACCTAACTTGGATTTTATATCTATGGACTTCATTGAAGCTATAAATGTGTGATGTAATTAAAAAACAGATTTCTAGTCTAAAAATTTTCATTTGCTTTGCCCATATTTATTTGTTACAAATAACTCCTTGAAAGTTTTTTTATTTAATATTATATATAAAAAGTTGAGATAATTTTGATAGTTTTCACAACTTATGAGATATTTTATATTTATGAGTAAAAAATCACTACTTAAAAATTTAAATTGCATGTTCAAACAAAACTTTAACTTCATATTATGATTTCATCTCACATGGCAAAACGGCCCGTAAGTTTAGCTCTTACACATAATTTGAGGAAGAGATGGCATACTTAATAGAAAATGACATAATTAAATGAATTATATTTGCAAGTTAATTTAGTGTATTTAGCAATTCTTCTTTCTTTGTTTATTGAAGATGCTAGGGCATACATGAACCATGTTTAGTAATTAGAGCCAAAATGAAATCTAAGGGACTTTTGATTTTCCCCTTTCTAAGGCTGCTTATTTTTAGTATAATATCAAGATTCACCTTCTGTTTCTAATTATGATTGATTAATTTGTTGTTTAGCTCTTAATTAGGCATTGTTTCAAGGAGATATGAGAATACTAATAACAACAACACAACTAAAAGAAGACTATTTTTACACGCAACTAATTTGGTGTGAACTAACATGTGTGTTCTCTAATTTTGGATGTGCACAAGTAAACGCTTATAATTGTATACAAATTGAAAACATTCGTCCTACGTGACGTCCTACATTGCAATTTTGTATCCTACATGGCATCCTACGTGTATTATTCCATGTAGAATATGTGTATCTACTTATTCAAGCTTAGCTTTTGAAATGTTTCAGGAAGAGATGATATACTTAATAGCAAACAACAAAACTAAAATAAATCTATTTGCATGTTTCTGTATCTAACAATTCCTCTTTAATTTATTTGTTTAATGAAAATGGTAGCTAGGGAAAATAGGAATTTGAACAAACTTATGTGATGCTATTGAAATCTGCAAATCTAAATCCACTGTGTTCTAACATTTTCATGTTTACAATTCACATTCAAAGCAAATACTGAGCAAAAATCACATATCTATCTCTTCAAGTTTATTGTCATGCAAGGGCAACATAGGCAAAGTAGGAGAAATTAAAGTGGAGTTCTTGGAGATCATTGCATTTAATAATCTAAGTATTAGAGTAACAGATAAAGTTGTTGTCATATGATAAGGAGGTCATAAGTTAATGCAAAGTAAATCTGCGGACAATAGACCTTTGTGCTCAAGTGCTTCCTCAAACTCTGTGCATAGTGACAGCTTTAGTGTTGCCCCTTTTTTGATCTAATTAGTCTTTCATGTCTCAAAATTAGACAAAGGTAAATATCACTATAATATATAATTACTCCTTTTGTCTCATTTTATATAACTTAATTTCTTTTTTAGTCGGTTCCCAAAAAAATAATACATTTCTATATTAGTAAACGTTTAACTTTAAAATGCCCTTCTTACTCTTAATGAAATGAATTATACCCACACAAATATCGATGACTTATTATAGACCGCAAGCTTCAAATGTTTTTTTTTCCTTAAATTTCATGTCAAGTCAAAGTAACTCACATAAATTGTCCGGAGAAAGTATTTTGTATCGGGTTTCTCTTGATATTTGTAGAACTTAATCATCATGTTTCTTTAACTTTTTGGTTTTTAGCATAGATCATCTTCTTCACTGGTATGAACTTTTCATCCTACACGTAACTCAATGAGGTTTGGAAGAAATGCTCCTCTTGGGGTTCACACTTTTTGTGTGATATCTACCATTGGGGTTTACATTATTATTTTAAAAAAAAAAGTTGAATTCATAGATCTTTATAACCTTCACGACTTGTGTTTGGGCTCAATTTAGGATTTTAGTGCACGAAAATAGGTTCTTTTTAGGGATAATTACATAAATAATACATTATATATCAAATATTACTTATTTTTGGATATTTTTTTTAATTACAATTTATAACATATTTTATCAATAAATTACTCTATCCTTCTCTTTCTTTCTCCTCCTCTTTCTCTTTCTTCTCTTTTCTTTTGGTGGACAACCGCCCCCTTTTTTTTTTTAATTTCCTTTTCTCTCTTTTTTTCCTTTCTTATTCAACTCATCATATTTAATATTATACATTGTTATAAATTTAATTATTATTATTTCAATAAATATAATACATTTTCTAATAATATAAAATTAATTAAATTATAAATGAAATATTTAAAATTCACCCATAACACTTATAATATGTATTATTTACTGAATTTAAAACATATTATAATTATTTTTTATTATTTTCTCTTATTAATGATGTTAAAATAATTATTATACTAAAAATATATTACTTATATTTTTCACGTCCATTAAAAAAAATTATAATACATATGAAGTATCAAATTCAAAATGTATTACAATTGTAGTTTTTATTTATTTATTTTTATCAATGGTGTCAAAAAATATTATATTTGAATTTCAAATATTTAAACACCATTTAAATTAGTTTATATGTTAATATATTAAAATTGTGTTAGTGCATTATATATGTATTTACATAAAACAAATCTTCTAGTTTAAAGAATAGTAAGAACATCATTTGTGTAATATTCAATGTAAAATTAAAATAATTAAATAATATTATGGAAGAGAAAGGTCTTCTTTTTCTTTCTCCTTCTCTTTACTATTTTTGGTAACAAAAGTATAATTATATTTGGTAAGCATTAAAATTATACTAAAACTTATAATTTAGATTAAATAACATATTATTTATGTAAATGATCCTTCTTTTAAAAAAAAATTAAATTTGGATTCAGAACCCGTATTATTAAACATAAAAACATAGTCCAATCCATATATGTACCCGATAAACCCTATTCGGGCCCATGCAGGCAATATCCAAAAGACCCTTTATAGGATTTCCTAATCTTGCCCCTACATTTCCTCTTCGTCCCCAAGTTCTCAACTCCAGTCTGCTCCTTTTCCTCTAATCTTACATTATTAGTTTTAATCAATATATGATTTTTGTTTTTGTTTTAAAAGTGTTTGAGAAATAGATGTCACACTTAATAGTAAAGACAAGATTAAAAGAAGTATACTTGCAAGTTTGTTGTATTAAGCAGTTTAACTTGTTGTTTGCTTAATGAAGATGTTAGACAGTTTAATTTTCAAATATCATTTTATTCTTTATAGATTAACGTTAATGTATAAGGTAGAAATATAGATTTCAAATTTTTTAACCTAAATCCTCTCATTAAGATTTGGCGTTAGATCGTCAACTTTATTGAATTTTTACGTTTGTGATAGAGGAGGAGACAATCAATATGAGATATAATTTATAATTTTATTTATTTTTTTACTTTTATCCGAGAATCATTTATTAGTTTGAAAAAACTTATTTTAGTAGAAAAGTAATATTTTTCAAAATAATTAGAAAAAAGATTTTCCTTGCTTACCAAACACATCTCTAGATGTACAAAACTTTAAAATAAACTTAAAAGTAAGAGGAAAATGTTGAAAACGCTCCTACATAAATTATTAGTTTCGTCTTCAACATATTGATAATCTTACAAATATCCTTCTACCTGGCTAGCATAAACACCTTGAAATTTTTTGCAACATAAGTGAAATATATCCCCTAAATTCTTGTCAAATTTAAGATTATTTTCAATACAAGAACAAGAATTTGAGACCATTTACTATGTCATATGGTAAATTAGAATAGATCAAAAGTATAATAAATTTATTTAATCAAGTGGAGAGATGTTTTAAATCAGTGAATACAAAAATAAAATTGATACTTTTTTCCTTTAAAAAAGAATGATCTGCATTTTTTTTTGGTCTATTAAAAAAAAGACCTATTTTTTTTTAAATTTCAATTTTTCATGTGACACGTTTAAGACCACAAAACTAAAAGATATTTTGACACATTTAACATAATTTTAATTTAGGACTAAAATAATTTACATCAAATTTTAGAAGTATTCTCAATACTTCTTTCTAAACGTAAAGAGACATAAACTAAAAATGGAAAAAAAGGGGTCTTAATTGGAATTACGAAATTTTCATAACAAAAGAATCACACTAATTTCAATGACCTTTTTCCGGGCAAAATTGGATTTCAACTTTTCATGCGGCATATCTGAGGTCATAAAATTAAATAAAATTTTGATACATTTAATATAATTTTAATTTAGAATTATAAAATTAAATTTTTTTATTTCTTTTCTCTAACTCCACGTGTAATTTTTTTTATAATGGAGGAAATAATTTACGCTAAATTTAGATGTGTTAGCGAAATTTCTTTTGTAAAGGTTAAGAGGCGTAAACTAAAAATGGAAAAAATATTGGGGTCTCAATTGGAATTATGAAATTTCCAGGAAAAAAGAAGCGCAGTACTATTTCAACACATAAGTGAAAGGTAACGGACGGGGCATTCGAGAAGTAATTAAAAAAATGGCTTCGCAATCATCGTCGGCGGCAATTGCAATGTCTCCGGTGACAGCGGAAGAGTTGACGCTGGCGGTGAAATGGAGTGGTAAAGAGTACACTGTCAGAGTCTGCGGCGATGATACCGTCGGCGAGCTAAAACGACGTATATGTGAAGTGACAAATGTTTTGCCTAAACGGCAGAAGCTTCTATATCCAAAAGTTGGTTCAAAACTTGCTGATGATTCTCTTCTTCTTTCTGAGATTCCTCTCAAATCCTCTTTTAAAATGACTATGATCGGGTGAGCTTTTTCCTCTTTTTCTCCGAAAAATCGGGTCTGAATGTACTGAATTGGATGTAGAGTTCTCGTATAGACGATGCTGATTAGTTTGTGATTGAGACTTAGTTTTTTGATTGATTGATTACTGTCTGTTTTTTGGTATCCCGCCAACGCAGGTTTTGGGTATGCTTAAGCAGATGAAAAAAATGACGCCTCTTTTGCCTCTGCTTGGATTTCAAACTGAGTTTTTTAGTCTTATTTTCAACAGAAAAGAATGTGCAGCGGCATATATGCCGATTTCCAAATTGTGTAATTTTAATTGAGTAGATAACTTATAATCATGTCCTCATTTTAATTGTTGTTACCAGGAACTTGAATTGTTGAAAGGTTGCTTTGGTTGTTAAATTTGTAGCCAAGATGATAATCTAGTATGAATAAACCAATTGGTACATGTAAAGTAAGTCTGGATATGAAAAATGAAAATAAGATCTGAACAATCAAACTAATTCTTAGCTACTCACACATTTTTGGTAGAGGATGGAGCAAGTAGAGAGAAAGACCTCTCTTCTTGTTTTTGTTTTCTTTGCCGAGCAAATCGCATGATAGATATAGGTTGTGTATGTTCTAAATTTAACATGGTTCTCCTAACGCAAAGATGGTTACTAGTTTCTGCTGCATTAGTGCATTTGATGCTAGAAAGATAAATTTTTGGAGTTATTGACGAGTCCTGAATGGCCAAGTAGGTATTCCATGCATCTAGCAAGAGTCAAATGTTCAAAAGGATATTGACAGTTATGTTTATCTCAGCGTCCAAGCTAATAGTCTTACAAGACCTATTTAAGAAAAAAAAATGATAAAACCAAAAGAAAACATTCATGTTAATGATCCAAAAACCAATTTGAACACTTTTCAGCTAGACTCAAGAAAACTCTTCAACTAAGCTGTACAGTTGCACATTTCACAGGACATCAAAATAGACTGTTATTTTTCTTCTGTTAGTGTTCCTTCAGTGGAAGTGTTCCATAAATGTTATATATTCACAGTTAGTTCTCCAGCCTTATATTTGATTGATTATGATAAGTTGTTAATATTCTCAATATGGAAGGCGAATTATTTAATCTTATGCATGTTTGATGTAAGGTTCGGCTATATGGAATGAGAAGGTTTTCTGTTGTTTTCATATCTAATATTTTTAATTGGATGAGAAGAATTATCACTTTAGGCTCTTTAGATGCAGCTTTATTTAGGTAGTAGAGAGGGAAAGTCTCTTTATAAAGAAATACCTTTTTCTATGCAGGATATTTAAGAGGTAGGCTGAGATAGCAGGCTTTTCTTTCAAGCCTTATTTTATATGCTTATCTTATTACAAAGGATTTTGTGCAATGATGTGGTTTGGTATGAGAGAGCGCTTTTGCATCTTCTTCTGAAGGAAGTTCACTCTAAATCTCCTTTCTGGTCAATTTATGATAAGTAGAATCATGGGTGCTATATAATATGATCAAATTGCTGATTGTTTGAGGTAAGATCTGGCAGCACCAGGTCTTACCTTTTTTGGCAGTACAGTTAAGTAATACTTGGATTGTTAGATGGAGAGTAGATAATGTGGAGATTGTAATTGTAAAAATCATAATATGAACGTATAAAGTAGCAAGGATTCACTGTATGAGACATTCATAATGTGCTTGATGTCTATACTATATGCTTGGATTAGAACCAAACTTGAACTTCTGTGCTATTAATCCCCTAGGTCTTGATATATCAAACAACTTACTCATCAATTTAAAAGGTTACCACAAATGGTAAAATCATTCTTAAACATGATCCATTATATTATAATATATAAAAACTAAGTACAAAATTATGTACTTAAATTAGAAATATCAATAAAAGAAATTTAAAGGATAGAAACATTTATTTTGCATGTGGTCCATAAGTGGGTTAAAGTATCGTCCTTATCAGCCTAGATTATTATCTTATGCGATCTACAAAGAGATAACTTTCGTCATTAATGTCGTAATATGGTTGAATTCTAATCCATTTGTTGTCAAAAATCACCTCCAGATGGTATTGGATAATGCAACCAAATGGCCAATTTGAAATATGGTATCTAATGCGGGGTTTAATGGACATACCAAATGTTGGCTACTGGCTAGCAACATAATTGATAATATTTATCTAAAAATCATGCAAATTCTTGTTTATTAATTTCACGTATCTCAAGTTGCTAGTAATTGAACAAAACAACTGGCTAGTGGGTTTATGTCTCATTCTCGTATGACTTGATTATAATGAAGGAAAAATAGATGGTCACATTCTGTTTCCAAAGAAAATCAAAATTTCTGTTGTTTGAATCAGTGTGAATGGAAACACATTCATGATCTATTTATGTTATCTTGTATAAACTGATTTGTGTTAAATCTTTCTTTAAAGTGCATTCACCTTATGACTTGGTGGTAATTGTGCCATTTTTGTCCATTCAGTTGTTTTTTGATATTTTCTAGAGAATTTGTTTGATTTTATGTTCTTTATGACACTTGAAGCCTGAAAATTACATTCTTTTCTCTTCAATTTATAGTTCCTTTTGTTTTCCCTGTCTCTTTCTCTCCTCTTCTGTCCATCTTTAGGAATAAGTTATTGAGTTTATCGTATGTGCACTGTTGTTTGACTTTGCAACATTTGAATGGTGAGAAGAAGAGTTCAATTATGATAAAATAATAGATTTTTATTGCTGTATCCACAGATCTTCTGTGAACTCTTGTTAAAGGTCTTGTTGCTAGATTTTTATTACTGTATCCACAGATTTTCTGTGAACTTTTTTTATTACTGAATCCACAGATCTTCTATGAACTCTTGTTAAAGGTCTTGTTGCTATGATATCGTGCAACTAAACCTATTGAAGATAAAACTGCTAACTATCGAACTTTAATTAGGGGTAATGAGTACAACAACAACAACATACCCAATATAGGAATGAGTAACCGTTCAGATATTTTTTAGGGTTAATGAGTATTATTTTGATTTGCAGGACAGTTGAAGATGATATAATTGTGGATCAAGTAGAATCTCCAGATATCATTGATGATTTTGAGATTGAGCAAGAGGAAATTGTAGGTGTTAAGGATAAAGAAATCAACAAACAAAAGTTGAGAAGGCGCATTGAGCAGCACAAGGTTTGTTCCCTTAACACTTCGCTATTCTTACGATGAAAATTGGATGTGCATGAAACTTGTGGACTTTTTACGCCAATACCCTTCATACTACATTTGCTTTTACTTGTATGCGTCACTGGAAAACTAATTGAACACATTTATGAAGACTGCCATTCTTTCATATGCACGGAGAGAATGATGGTTGAATTTGGAAATAGAGGAATTCTTTTCTACAATTATGAAAGAAGAATAACTAACAAAATTTTTATAACAGGGAATTATTGCATTAGTTATAATTTAGGATCTTTTTATATTTCATTTTTTAATTATCTTAAAAGAGATGGCTGAGTGGTTCAACCCTAGGAATAGCAGCCTGGAGATATCTAATTCGAATCCAACTATACACTCTGTTTGAGCAGATTTGCTCCTGCTTTAGTGGGTAGGATTGCTTGGCATCCATGATTATGGGTGGTGCAGGCTACTGGTGGACTAATTGAGGTGTGCAATAGGTAGCTCAATACCTCCATCTTAATAGAAAATCATTTTTGGTTCATGGTGTTGGGTTTACATTCTTGTCATAAGATCCTCTTGACAAAATGTTTGATTAACTTACATCGCTATAAAAGATAATCATGAAACGACGAATAATAGTATGTTGTCTTTGGTTGTGGTGGCCCATTCAGAATGTGTTTCTTGAGGAGGGAACAGGTATGGATTTAGGGGCATATTGGTAATATACTGCCTTGTAGTTGTACTAAGCCCTAAGAAATGGAGTACAATGTTGCACAGGTGGCAAGTCTCAGCTGAATGACTATGATTTTAAGGCTATTATGACCTCCTATTGGTACTTCAAAGGACTTACCAAAGTTATAACTACTTAAATGCAGTTATTTTACCACTGAAGGGCACCATAAGTGGTTAATTCTGTAGTAAAAGATCCTAAATCCTAGAAATCAGCCTTTGTTGAAAGTCTTGGTAGAACTAACTGAAGCTGAAGGAATGGACCAGGCAAATGGGGTCCATGTTTCGGTAGTTTCTTTTAATATGTGCAGATACATCTTGCGTATATTTTCCGACACCATCTTGGATGTTAATGTGAAGGAAATTTGTTTTATTCAAAGAAAACGAAAAATTGGGTCTGGAGTGGTTTATTTTTTGATCAAATTTAGATCTTTTTACCTTTCCTGGAAAACCAAGAAATCCATTGTTTTCAAATTTTAACGTCGTTGTATAATGTGCCACCCCTCGACCCATTTCCACTTGAATAATAGACTCAGTTCATCGAATGATTCAAACTCATGGCGCATACCTACCACATATATCTAATAGTTGAGAATTGATTCGGGAAATATTTATGCTTAAAAGTGATGGAACTTTTTGGGACTTGAGGTTTAGGAGGAATTTTCAAGATTGGGAGTGAGCAAGCTCTAGAGATTACCGTAGCTAAAAGCAATGTGAGCCAGTTGACAAACCCAATGCTTTGAGTTGGATGTTGGGGAAAGACAATGTGTCCTACTATGAGAAGCTATTGGCTAGGACAGAGGGTGACTTTCCATATGAATGAGTTTGGATACCTAAGGTACCGAGGAAGGCATATTTCTTCATGTAGCTAGTTACTAGAAGGGTGATTTTTTGATGGCGGAGATTCTTAGGAAATGAAAGGTCGTTTGCTTGAGCTGGTGTTTCCTTTGTAAGGAGGTGGGCGAGGACGTGTGTCATATTCTTTTACCTTGGAAATTACCCACGAGGTTATGGGAGAATATTTTTGGATGGTTCGGTGTTTCATGAGTAATGCCAAGATTCAAGAAGGAGTTGATGTTCAGGTGGTAGAGTGGAGCTTGGAGAAGAAGGCACGATGCTTGGGATGCTACTCCTCTTGCTTTATGTAGGTCATTTGGAAAGAAAGAAATAGGGGAGCTTTTGAAGGGGGATCATTTGAGGAGTAATCTCCTATTCTTTATTTTCTTTGGTGCACCCATGAAGTTCCTATATATAGAGGATTGAGTGTCTTTTGTAGAGTACCATTCTTTGTTGGTTTCTCCTCTTGTTGGTATCCACTTGTAGGTGGCAAAGTTGGACTTGTTATGTATCAATGAAACCTTTTACTTGATAAATAAATAAGTGATCATCAGATGTTCTTCAAATTTCTCGTTTTGGGACTGAAAATAATGAGACTACCGTGTGGCTGGAACTTCTGCTTGTCAACCTCAATAATATTTTTAGTTGTAATATAGCTAGACTAATTTACAGTCTGGAGCTAAAAAAGCAAAAAAAATTGCCAAAAATTCCAAAATGGCAAAGCAGTAAAGATTGAAATCAAAAGGGTAAAGGTGCAAGAGCCCCTGTGCCTTCCCCCCTGCACCATTAACGACATTAACCGAGTGAAGAGCAGGCTACTTGCAGCCTTTGTAAGGCGCAACAACTTCAGTGCCTTTCCCATTTCCTTTCTTTTCATCATTTTTCCTTTCCCCTTCCCTTTTCCATTCTTTTGTCTTAATTCTTGTAATTCTTTTATTTTTTTTACTAATGTATTTATTAAATTATGTACTTTAAATGATTAGTAATTTTATTTTTGATAGTATAAAATTATAATTTTTTTGCAAGAAGAAAAGATACAAAAGGTAAAAGAGGCAAAACTAATACCCCTAAAATAAAGTTTTAATGAAAAAAGATAAAATAACTATAAATTATAATAATTAATAATTTAAAATATAATACCCCTAATTTTAGTTTTGCCTCTTTTACTTTTTGTATCTTTTCTTCTTGCAAAAAAATTATAATTTTATACTATCAAATATGAAATTACTAATCATTTAAAATACACAATTTAATAAATACATTAGTTAAAAAAAGTTAAAAGAATTACAAGAATAAAGATAAAAGAATGGGAAAGGAAAATTGATGAAAAGAAAGGGAATGGGGAAGGCGCTGCACGTGTTGCGCCTTACAAAGGCCGCAAGCAACCTGTTTGTTCACTCAGTTTTTGGTTTCAATCTTTATTTCTTTGCTGTTTTGGAATTCTTGGCAAATTTTTTTGCTTTTTTGGCTCCGGACTCGACTAATTTATCATTATCAGTTTCATATTTCAAAATACCTCCTGATGTTATTTTGTTTTGGTTCCTTTTTTTTCCCGTGAGGGGGTGTGGTGGGAGTTGGAAAGAGCAGAGAGAAAGTACATTAGTGGGGTGAGCCATGGAAGTAGATAAGAAAGTAAATAAATCCACATGATGGATGTGGGAAATGAAATGAGACGGATAGCATATTTGGTTGCTGGGAATTTTTCTTCAGCGGGGGAGGGGAGATGACAGAAGGAGTTAGAGAGATGGACTTTATCCACATATGAAATGACTTGTAAAAGAATTAGAGGACCTGGTTGTGGCTATTCTTTCTTATTAAATGGGGATATTACTTTAATTTGTTATTGAGTTATGAATTGATATAAGATACTCAAGTTGATAATAATTTTTACTAGAAGTCTAGAATGTATCCTTTTGTGATGGTTGCCCACAAGGGATTGGGTAAAATCTGGACTCCACCCACATTTGGCTGCGGCGCACAACACATCGCGAGCTATAGAGGTCGCGCCGCATCTCTCTTTGCTACCAACACTTGTTCAATTTTTCAGAAATGCTTCATCGCGGCAGCGGTCATGCCATGGGCTCTATCGCGGTAAATTCTTTGCGTTCAGTTTGCGCTGCATTGTGCATGGAGACGAACAATTAGCAATTATTTCCAGTACTTCCCTCTGTGGGTGCGGGAACCTGTGATCCCAATTGACTTAATCATTCTGGTCTTGAAGGGTATGTTTCAATCTCTTGCATCATGATTATTCATGATAATATGCATTTTGATGCTTGAAGCATAGAACTACTGTCATTATCAGTGCACAAGTTCTTAACTATTTTTCCAAGTAGCTAAGTTGCCTTTTTGGTAAGATGTGGCTGTTGGTACTGTGTATTCAACTATAACTAAGTATGCATAGAACTACTATCATTATCAGTGCACAAATTCTTAACTACTTTTCTAAGTAGCTAAGTTGCCTTTTTGGTAAGATGTGGCTGTTGGTGCTGTGTATTCAACTATAACTAAGTATAGTTATTTTAGAATTGCATCCAGTATATTTTCTCCATAAAACACAGCTGATATTGTGTGGGTTAAACATCATATGATTTCTGACTTGCCTTTTTATGATGATCATGTTGGTGATGATTTAGATTGTGCTCCGTAATCCTTGCCGTGAAGGTAAAAAGCTTCTTGTTCTGGATATTGATTATACTTTGTTTGATCACCGGTCAACTGCAGAGAACCCACTCGAACTCATGAGGCCTTGTAAGTTTCTTATCTGTCAATACTTTCCAGTTATCCTTAGCTTGTTTAACATTTAATTTTGTCAATTACTGCTATGCAGATCTTCATGAGTTTCTCTCTGCTGCTTATTCAGCATATGACATCATGATATGGTCGGCAACTAGGTGAGGATTTGCTTTTTATGATCATTGATAACTCTGATGTTTTTGAAAATCAAAATATATATTGGGGAAAAAGCTTTGTTCTATATGCATTCCTTATTCATGTTCTTTTTGCAGCATGAAGTGGGTTGAGTTAAAAATGGGACAACTTGGTGTACTCGATAACCCGAACTACAAAATTACAGCTATGCTGGACCATATGGCCATGATAACTGTACAATCAGATCATTATGGAGTTTTTGATTGCAAGCCGTTAGGCCTAATTTGGGCTCATTTTCCAGAGGTTGACTCTTTTTATTTAGTTCCTTCTTTTATTAACGGATTTATGTGGTGGCATCGTCACTATCTAAAGTTCGATATTTTGAATAAGTGTCTGAAAGATGGTAATGTAATTGTAAATAGGCTGGTAACATAACCAGAACATTTACTCAGAACTGGGTTTTGTCAGACATTTTATATTTGGCACGCTAACATGGAACCTTGATTGTTGTGCAGTTTTACAATCCCAAAAACACTATAATGTTTGATGACTTGCGAAGGAACTTTGTGATGAACCCTCAAAATGGGTTGGTTATAAAGCCATTCAGGAAGGCACACGCGAATCGGAACAGTGATGACGAGCTCATGAAGCTTACTCAGTATTTGTTTGCCATTGCAGATCTTGATGACCTGAGCGTTCTCGATCATACAAAATGGGAGTCCTACAATGGAGTCAGTTTCAAGAAACACAGACGTGCCTAAGCTTCTGCAACTCGAAAACTGATTTGTATCTGACAACACAGAGAAATGTATCCATTATGTTCCATTACTAGGAGATAATTGAATATTTCTGATGTATAGTTTGAATTATTAGGCAGAAGGGACTTATGTTTTGCGGAAGTAATTTTGTATTTGGATGATGATGGATTGTCGTGATTATGGATTTTCGTGTAGTAAGGATTCAGATATTGCTAAATTTTAGTTTTAGTTGTGCTATATATGGATCCATACTTCAAGTTAGTAGGGATTGATGATGATGTCATATGTTACATTGGGGCATTGGGGCAATGGAAGTTTGCATTTGGAGTCTTCTGTGATAAAGAAGGTACCACTTAAAATTACCTAAAGTAAGGTAAGTTGCCGAAAGTAGTGATTAGACCTTTCATGTTGTATATAGGGTGAAAAGTTGGTTGGTCAAACATTCACATTTTCAAAAAATGAATATTGTGGAGATGAGGATGTTAAGGTTGTGGATGTGTGGACATATTAGACGTGATAGGATCAGGAATGGGGTTATCCAAGAAAAGATGGGAATGGCCTCTGTGGTAGAGAAGATGAGAAAAGTGAGATTGAGATGGTTTGGACACATGAAGAAGATATGTACTGACGCTTCAATGAGGAGATGTGAGAGGTTGGTGGTATGGGGTACGCGAAGGGATAAAGGTAGGTCAAGAAAGTGTTGGAGAGAGGTGGTTAGACACTACATGGCACAACTTTAGATTATCGAGAATATGACTCTAGATAAGGAGTAGAAGTTGTGTATTAGAATGGAAGGTTAGTAGGTGTTGAGTGTTGTCTTGCCTTGCGAAGGTTCCTTGTAGGTATTATCATAGGGTATTTATTGTATTCTAATTATCACACTATTTGTTGATGTTCTATTCTTTTTAGTAAATTCTACATTGCTTTTCTTATTTACTGCAATGCTTCTTCATTATTTTCATCTTGTTGTTGAGTTTGATGCACCTGAGCCGAAGGTCTATCAGAAACGGCATCTCTACCTCCTCAAGGTAATGATAATGTTTGCATACACTTTACCCTCCCCAAATCCTATATTTCACTGGGTAGATTGTTATCATGCTATATAAAATTAAACATTTTTAGCCTTCGATGAATGGAAATGTGGACTTTTAATGCCTTGTGAATATTCACAAATTTAACATAATTATTAATCATTGCATAACTTAAGGTTCATGTATTTTGTTAAACATGTATTGTTACTAAAAGGTTAAGATGTGATATAGTCTTCCCTTGTGATACAGAGGGAAGATGAAGGAACAATGAGAATTGAATACACGTTGAAATTATATAAGTTGGTGATAAGATTACTTAAATAGTTCAAAACTCAAAAAACATATGAAGTGTAGCTCAGTTGGAGAGTTGTCCATGTCTTCACCCTAATAATAGGGGCTCAAATCTCATTGTATTCTCCTCTCCAAATCCAAAAGAATCCTTAACTCATTATTCATATTGTATGAATGATACAAAAATGAAAAGCATAATTCGTAACATAACATTCAAACGTCTCCCTATAAATACGCATTCTTAGTACTAAGTCATATAGTCTTAATTATTTTTGGAAAAATAAAAAACATCCTTAAATTCACTCTCATCATATTTATTACCAAATCCAGTGTATTACGTTCCCCTCTCTTTTTTTCTTCTATCATCTTCTTGCATAACTCTAACAAAATCTTGAGTTTTATGAATGTATGAATTGAATCACCATTGAATTAATTATTTAAAAATAATAATAATCATCAAAGATCGATGGTTAATTTTGGTCTAATCTTAGTGTTAAACCTTGTATTTCTCAGTTATTCAGTTGTTTGTGAGTATTTTTCTGTATTTTTTTTTAATTATCTAATTTTATTGTGCTTGAGATTTTGTGATGGTTAATTTGATTTGTGATGCAGATGGCTATGATCCACTGGACCCCATGGGGAATATTACTATCAGATGGGATGTCACGGCAAATACTGAAGCTAATCATCACGTAAGTTTTTTTCGTTCCGACTAAAATAACTCCCAACATTATCTATTGAGTTTCGAACCGTACCTGAAAAATGTGTTTTATGTTACATTATGATAAGCAGCTGTGTGTCGTGTCATGATTTCTGATTCAATCATTTTTATACTGTTAGTATAGTTCTAATTTTATGTGTTTTTTTACTCCTGATGAACGAGGGATTCTAGAAAAAATAACTGAGATGAATAAATAGTCAGTAATTAGCTGTTAAATTTGATGTTTTATGAGTTCTTGTTTTGCTAAAAATGAGATAGTAAAAGTATGTAGTGACTTTGGAGAAATAATTCAATCCAAAGTATGGCGATTTCTATAGGCTATATAGCCTGGTCTTTCAGAAATAACCTCTTTACCTTCACGAGATAGTGATTTTACCTCCTCAGACTCCACTTTGGGGGAGTTCACTGGGTATGTTGTTCCATTTTTTTCTTTTTGTGGAAGCCTTGTGTGCAAACATGTTCTCTTTCTCTTATATTGTTCGGACTCTCCTTAAATGCTGCAGCACCTGTCTTTGTTTCTCAAATTCATTGAAGTTACTATCTTTGTAATAAGCAAACTATGTCATTTATATTCTATCTTATGCATCATATCTCATTCAAGGGGAAGTAGAGACGAATGAGTAAACGTGTTGGGTAATGCCTACATCCTGTCTATGGCAAGACCCATGAGGGGGCTAGATAGCCTGGGTCGGAGTCATGATTAAACATGGAGCTTGCATGGTAGACTTGGTTAAGAAATAAAGTTGTGCCTTTCCTTTCAGCTATAACTTTTGGCATAATGGTAAGCGCTTGCTCCTAACAAAATGTTCTCTGTGTGTATCCCAGATTAGAGTCTCAATCTTCAACTATCAACTTTTCCGCCATGTAGAGCAACCTGGTTGGAAGTTAAGCTGGGATTGGCCTGGTAATGAAATAATATGGGAAATGTGGGGTGCTGAAACTACAGAGCAAGGCGATTGTTCTGCAATCAAAGGAGACAACCCAGCCCATTGTTGTCAAAAAGAGCCCGTGATTCTTGATCTCCTTCCTGGAGCTCCGTATAATAAGCAGGTTGCCAATTGCTGCAAGGGAGGAGTGTTGACATCCTTGACTCAGGACCCTGTAAAATATGTGTCTTCCTTTGAGATGAGCATTGGAAGTGTTTCCACTGATGGATCCGGAACTCGTATGCCTGAAAACTTCACACTTGGGATTCCTGGATATACTTGTGGTGTTCCCGTTCAAGTGCCTCCAACCAAGTTCTATCAGAATCAAGGACGTCGAAAGACTCAGGCAGTTGGTAAGTTAACTTGCTCCTAACTCAGGATGATCATTCTTCCCTTACCATACTGTAACTCCCAATTTAAATTTGTTTGCAACGGTTGCAGCTACGTGGGACGTGCTTTGTTCTTACTCCCAGATTAGAGCATCATCTACTCCAAAATGTTGTGTTTCCTTGTCTTCTTTCTACAGTGAAACAATTGTGCCCTGCCCCATTTGCAGTTGTGGCTGTCGGGGACACATTGGTGCAGAACAATGTGTAAAGTAAATATCTTACACTTTTAACCTCATTTTATTTAGCGCTTGAGTCTGTTTCCTAGAATCCAGAACTCATAAGGTTCAAATCCTGTCTCCGCCTCTAGTTCCAGTTTCCACCAAAACAAGTGCCTGAGCAACAAGTCGTATTCAACGAAACTGCTATATCTTGTTCTTCTAACATATCTTTTCTTCTTATAGGCGTGGTGAGGTGGTACCAGTTTTAAAACTAGGCCCTAACGAACCGCCAAAACCAGTATTACAGTGTACAAAACACATGTGCCCGATTCACGTGCATTGGCATGTAAAGCAGATTTACAGAGAATATTGGAGAGTGAAGATGACTATCAGAAACTTAAACAAAGTTAGGAACTACAGCCAGTGGAACATGGTGGTCCTGCACCCGAATTTGAGAAGCATAACGCGGGTTTTCAGCTTCAACTACAAGCCCCTTGATCAATATGGTGATACAAGTAAGTTTTACCAATGCCTGAAATTATCATTTCTTTCGTTCAGTTGGGATCAACTATATGAATCGGTCCCTTTTTTGGTGCAGACGACACGGGGATGTTTTATGGGGTTAAGTATTACAATGACATGTTGCTACAAGAAGGTGCAAGTGGGATTGTGCAAAGTGAGTTGTTGATGCACAAAGATGAAGGGATTTTCACATTTAAGGAAGGATGGATGTTTCCAAGAAAGATTTCATTCAATGGATATGAGTGTGTTATTCCTTCACCTGATGAATATCCAAGGCTTCCAAATACTAGTCAATTTTTGGCTCCTTCAATATTTAACATCATTCTTTTCTCACTTTTTTTTATATTAACAATATTTTAGTAAGTGTAATTAGTTACATTAATCTTAATTTATACGATTATATGTTATACTTCAAAAGAAAGAACATATTTTCAGATTTGTGGGGACATGAATTCTTTCTTTTCTTATTTGCTTCTGACTTTAAAAAATAATCTGAGGTGCTTTATGAATAAAGTCGAATATCATACCGTTGTACAAGAGCAACCTACCTACCTAATCATAGAAAAAGACCACTAATATTTTCACAAAGTTGTCTTACCAAATCTAAAAAGGACTCTTAACAAAGTTATTTACCGTATCCCAAATTGACTCGATTTATTAAGAAATATTAATTTGGTTTGCACTCATGGAACATCAATCAATAGGAAAAAAAATTATCTAATGAGTTTGACATAGACGGTCTACCCTAATATATTAGTCAATTTGGAAGTTACAATTACTTATTTTTCTATATTATTTCTTTCCTAATTTGGGACGCTTTGCGTACTAAAACTTTTGCAGAATTTTATTCTATTCCTATAGTACAAATTAGGAAATAGTAATTGTAACTCAATTAGGCAACAAAAAAAAACTATATATACATTTTTTTTCCTTATTTGTTTGTACCTTTAAAAAATAATCTGACATGACTCATAAATAATCAAATAGAATAAATAGATTAAATGTAATATCAACTCACACCGTGCATAGATCGATTTGATTTGATTTTTTATTAAAAAATAATTAAATTAATTATATTAGTTTATTTAATTCATAAATCAAATCAAACTAACTAATATAAAGTAATTTTTTTCTATTTAAGTTTAAGTCGATTCTTTCAGTTTTTTCGATTTTCTTATCATATCGATAAAGAGATCAAATATGTATTCTCACATAGGTAAGTGATACGCAGGAACTTGAAAACATTAACTTAACATAAATCTCCAAAAAGATTGTAAAATTCACATGAGTACTTTCATTGAAACATCAACATTCGATATACTAATTTATAAGATTAAAGGCTATCGTCAAACTGAATACTTTGAAATCTATAATAACGTAATTGTAATTTATTATCTGAATACTGAACAAAATATCTATAAATGTTTATCAAACTTAAATAATATATCTAAACATTGAAAATCATAAATTAATTTAAAATATATTACCAAAGTAGATTATAATTAGTTTTTTTAACGTATAAAAAAGTTAAAATATATATATGATTTGGGATCGGATTGATCTTTTTTATATTTAATACCAAACTATACCAAGAATGGTCGATTTTTTTTTCAACATCAAAATTATTTTCTCATTTATTTTTTTCAAATAGTTTGATTAATAATCAAACTTTAACCAAATCAATTTCTCTTTACTTTACCTACAAAAAAATTGTGCGAGACAATATAGGAAAGTAAATACATACCTAATCAAAGAAAAATACTACTAAATATTTTCACAAAGTTCCCTTACCAAATCCAAAAAGGAGACTTAACAAAGTCATCTACCATATTTCAAATTAACTCGATTTATTAGGTAAAACAATCAATTGAAAAAAAAAATCGCCAATAAGTAATGTAATGTAGACGGTTTAACCTAATGTATTAATAACTTAGGCTTACTATATGGTGTGACGCAAACAGTCTAACTTATGTATTAGTAACTTGATCAATTTAGGAATGTGAATTAGTATATTTCCATGCTAGAAGAAGGGCAAGTATGAATATTTTGTATATTGTATATTTCTTTCCCAATTCTATTCAAACTTTTGCATATTTTTGACGGACCTTCCAAGAAAATTTAAAATTAATTTAAATTTTATTCCTAAACAAATTAGGAACAGTAATTACAATTTAATTAGGCAACTTGTAGTTACCAAAGTTATAAAAACCCCTCAAAAGACCTATATATACATGGTCTTGTGAGGACTCTTTGCACTTACTCCAGTTTTCTTTCTCAGCCATGGCAGAAGAAGATCAAAGCAAGAAGAGAAGGATCAATCCGAAATCTTATCAAGTGAGGAAAGAATGCATAAAGAGGAAATCAATGGAGCTTGCAACTCTGTGCGATATCAAGGTGTGTACTGTTATCACCGGTCCTCATGGGGAACTTCAGACTTGGCCTGAGAATTTGGATGCCGTCAAAGAAGTTCTTGATCTCTACACGCACAATCTAAAACCCGAAAAGAAGGAAGAGGGATCATCAAGACCAGAACCACAAGAAGAACAGGGAGAGAAAGATATCCTGACGCTGGTTGAAGCAAAGCTTGAGGCTGTCAACAAGAGAATTCGTTTCTTGGAGAACCAGAATGTGGCTGATCGTAAGGGAAAGAAACCGAGTGGTGAGTGATTTGTATTGGGTGGGAGTGGGGGTGGGGTTTATGAATTTTGAAAAATAAATAATTGGGATCATTTTCTTGAGGATTTTTCCTTCAAAATTCTGTAGAATGGTTGATTTATCAGCAGTTGATGTTAAACGAAGTCCAATATGAATACAACCCATATTTTACTCCTTGAGTTACGTTTTTATTTTTATGTATATGAATGGTGGTTTTATCCCTCTGGTAGAATGGAATGCAGTGCTTACATGAAAAATTAATGTCAGATAGGGTTAGGGTTTGCTTCATCCCATTTTTGGCTGAAATAGAGACTTAAAAAGTTAACATGAAAGTTTTTATTGCATTAATAAGAAACAAGGAATGAGCAGAAAAGAGCTCCTCCATCAATGCTTACATTACAAGGTTCATGAGAAAGTATTCATGAAGATGAAATTAGCTGGAAAATGTTACAAAGGGAAACTGATGAATTTAATCACTCCGAACATACAAAGACATGAGATAACATGCTGGATTTAACCACCTCAGGTGAGTCAACTACGACAAATGCTATTCTTTAGCATTGACCACCAGGCGCGCATAAAAGCTTAACAAATGTTGATGGAAACGCACATGTTGCAACAAGAACTAGAATCAATTAAAGACAGTAGGAGAACAAACCCGTTGGATGTGAGCACATGGGAAGCAAGACCTCTTCTTGATCATGCACAACAGAAATCGTGAACTTTTGTCACTCCATGGCAATGTCAACTAAGGGACAGTCAGTAAAACATGATTAGAGGCATGGCTATAGTTACGGTCAAATGTGAAGTTGTCCTGAAACAGCTTCATGCTCATCCTCTTTTTGCTTCAGAGAAAGGTTTGCAAATTGTTGATCGAGATCCCTACTAGTGCTGCGATGATGGCTGTAAGATGGCTTCTGTGGCTGTGGCTGTGGTTGTGGCTGCGGCTGCGGCTGTTGTTGCTGATACAACGCTCGTAGTCTTCCTCTTTCTCTATCCAGAACTTCATGCTCCACTGCGTAGAAATTTATGAGTTCTAGTCTTCAATGAAACAAATGAAAATAAAATATTGGTTGAATAAATGTTCAGCAGCTCCAAAACAACACTATCCAACAAATCAGAACAGTTCCCATGTTCAAATTAATTCAACTAGGGCAGTTTCCTGTAGGTCTTTGAATCAAGGAAAGAGAGCAGGACTTGGGGAAATGAAAGATCTATTATTTCACAATCTTGTAGCAGCAAATTCGACTGCGTTGCTTCTCATTCTTTATAGGGACAAGCAATTTTCCATTTTACCAAAAAAGTGCAAAAGAGAGATGTGATAGCAAAGCAGCTGAAAAACAATATCATGCTTCACCAAAGTCATCCAATCATTCATATTAATCTGTATGTATGCTACGATTGCTCCAGAGGTAAATAAGAATAAATTCCATCCCTTGAGAGTATTTTGAAAGGAAAGCAAATTTGAAGGCTTGAAGCAGAAACCAGGGACCCATTCACATAAGGTCATGCAGATGCAGTGGAAAAGAGTACTGCTACTTTTTTTTCCCAAGGAACTTTGAACTTAGTTAACTTGTCCATCTTAAAATGGAGATCATAAGGGATCAAGTACCAGCAAGCAGCTTTCTTTAAACTAACAAATACAATTTTATTTCAGTGCTAAGACAACCTTAATAGTGAAGAATACACTTACGCTTTTTGAAGTGATTTAAAACACTTCAAATAATTATATAGTAGAACAAAATCACAGGGAAGACCATTCTAGTTTTCCAAACAGCTGGAAAAGAAGGCAATTTTTCACCCTCCCACCAGTAAAAGTACCAAAGAAATCAGCTACCACTTTTTGTCTCTGCTGGGATTCTCACCCTGGTTTTTCCATGATTTTCATTCACCGCTAGGTCACACACTTGGCTACAACAAGATCATTCCATCTTCTTACCAAGAACTGATGTGTTTGGGGACCAGTAATTGTCCTCATTTTTTCCTAGAGACCGCTATTTTGTTAATCAAACTGAACATTATTCAAAGCCTTCCATTTAGTTCCAGGAAAACCGTGTTCGCTTTCCCAGCTCACTTGAACCAATACTGATTCACAGGCAGTTGTTTTATTCACCATGAAAAGATCAATTCGATAATTCTTATTTCAGATAAACTTAATTCCAGCTATGTAAGGTTAGGACTCACAAGTCCTGCTTCATAATCAACTTTATCAAAATAGTCCAAGACTACAAGCACTAGAAACAAGTAGAATAATTCAGTATAACAGATAAAGAAACTTACAATACTTTATAAGCTGTTCCTGAGCTAAACTTTCTAAGCGCTGCTTTAGGGCTTTATTCTCCATGCTGAGGATAAGATTCTGCTGGTTAAGGAATTCAAGCTCAGCAGAGACTTCAGCACCTTCAGCCTGAAATCACAAAAACTAGTCAAATTAACAATTTACCAAAATGTAACAGTATGTTCAAAGGTTCAGCTGATACATGCCTGCAAAGCTTGTACATTTCTTTCCAATTCAGCTATGTATTGAAGCTTTCTGACTCGTGATCGCTGGGCAAATTGCCTGTATTTTATGATACCTTTTGATATTAATAAACTTCATATGTGGAGGAGGGAGGGGAAACTTCAACATAAAATGCTAAAAATAACATCTTGATAGTGGCCAACTTAGATCTTGAGATATTAAAATACATTAATACAAAGGAAAGCTTAGATATTGACAGAGATTTACAGCTAAATAAGAAAGTCTCCGTTCCAACTTAGATAAAGCCACTTGATGTGTGTTAAGATGATAAAAGGCTAAGACCATTCCCACTATAGTGAAATATCTCTTTCTCACTAACCTTCTCGGCCAATTAGTCTAACCACATGGATCTCCTCTTGTTTACCCACCCACCATAAATGATGACTAACGGACTTGAAATACGAATGAAATAAAAAAAAGATCATCATTGGGACCCAGCCCAGACAAAATTTGAGTATTTAAGTAAAGGGTAGAGGGTGAACCGCACCCATTATACACCAAGTTCCAAACCATGCACCACAGCTCTCGGGATATCTCAATTATCCACAAAACGGAAATCTTCTGATCAAATATTACAGTTATCTTGAACTAAGCTCTCAAGCAAATATCAAATTTACAAACATATCCCCTTCTACCTTCCCAAAGTTTCTTTTAAGAAAAGGGTTGCAGAGTGCTTTGAACTTACTGTTTTGCACGTTTTGTGTCAGTTTCTGATGAAGAACTCTTATTCTGAGAAGAATCTTTTTTTTCAGCAGACCCTTTTGAATAAGGAGGGCCAGATTCGGCTACATCCTGCTTGTCACTTCCTGCAGATCTAGGCCTGTCTCCGTCTTGTGAGAGGCATGGTGATCCAGACCTCTGAATACGGAGATCTTCCCCAGGAGAGGAAAGGCTGCGGAGATGTGATACAGTAGTTGAAGATACTTCCTTTTCCCTATTCTTGCGTCGGATTGAGGAGTTTTGATTGACAAAAGAAGCAGCTTGTCGAGCATCTTTGTAATAGTCAAAGTCTTGAGACCCCCAGGAAGGGATAGGAGGCATATTTCTGAACTTGTTATCAACTTGAGCTATGTAATCTAAGTTTCCAGCGTTTGCAGAATCAAAATATGCAAAGGAGTCACTGGATGAACGCCGATGGCTGCCTCTGCGCACAGGAGTTTCTGGCTCATTAAGAAGATCATCCAACCAAGACGGTTGCTCCTCTATAATACAGCTTTCAGAGGAAGTACGCTGGTGATGTGAATGTCCATCTCTGGGTTTCTGATTGCCCTTTTGGTTGAAAGAAGAACTCGGGACATAATCGACATATGATGGGGCCATACTAGGAAAGGGACTTTTAGGAGGCAGTAAGGAGCTCTTCCCATGGTACATCATATTTCTCATGGTACATGGCCCTTTGGAATTTGCCATAGAAAAACACACAAGATCCCTATAAGGAAAAAAAGATATATATCAGTGGGATAAGCAAACCTTCAAAAAATATAAGAGACCTTGATAAAAACGATCTCATTATTTAGCAAGCAAAGTATCAATGACCACATCCCAAAACTTTCTACTCCAATCAATACGAGTCTGAATTCAAATATAAAATTAAAAGGAGATGACGCAACAAAAGGCACTGCAGATTCTGCACATAATAACAGTCCCAACGATGGGATAAAATCAAACTCAAAGAAACTATGATCTTACTGGAAAATCCTCCCTTCCTAAAATACCAGGTAAAATAGTTTGGGTATACAGGGAATTTCCCCTGTTACTCTAGCAGGTATCAGCCTTTTCATCTGGCCAGATTTATCAATTTGCATCATTCATGAGTTTCAAGAGAGCTATTAAGAATGACTGAAAGGGGAGTACCAGGAAGTGAAGGTGAAGAAGGAGCACAGTTATCACCAAGAATGGGATGAAGGGGAAGAAAGGCTTCTTTCTCGTTTGGGATTGGAAAAGAACTCAAAAGTACAGAGGCAGGCCCCCAAAAATGCATGCTCCAGGGAGGAAGCTCTTTTTTTGATTACCATCCAGGGAGGAAGCTCTTTCTTGCATCATTCTTTTTTAAATTTTTTTTTATCTATTTTCAAGGAGGAGGATGTGATCTGTGGTTTTTGAATTGCTTGGTAATGCTTTTACTTGAGCTGAGAGTCTATTGGAAACAGACTCTCTACCTCCCAAGGTAGGGTTAAGGTGTGTGTACACACCACTACCCTCCTCAGACCATACTTGTGGGATTACACTGAGTATGTATTGAGAATGTGATGTGTGGCTCATGGAGTGTGAGAGAATCCAAAAACTGTTCAGAAACATTATCTTCCTGCAGCTCTTTAGCTAAAAGCAATTTTGATGGATAAAAATTTATGCTATCCAAACTACTAAGTGATTTTATCCAGGAAATGAGATCCCCCATTCAAACACCCAACTACTACCACGACAAATTAGGAACCACAGCAATATTAACAACAGCTATACTTTTTCCAGTTTTACTTATGTAGAAACAAAGACGCGCTAATTTTAGCTCATCTGGATCCTTCTATCAGTGGCTAACACTTGGGACATGAAAACCAAAAACAGCTTTTGATTGGACTTCATTTCTGACACCCCTTAGTTTGTTCACATCATTTGATCAATATTGGCAATGACTAAAACATTCTCTTCCTACAACATGAAAGATTAGGTTAAAAGTAGAGTTTTCTGTATAAATTAGTTAAAAGCATGCTTCTCAGGCTGGAAGCAGTTAGTTTAGTAAAGCAAATTTATCTCAGGGATATATACGAAGGGCACAAAAAAGGTCAGAAATTACTGGTATCTCTTTTCGGAAGATAAAGACACTGTAAATCATATATTTGGCAACGGGCTTCTTGCATATGTTCTGTTCCTTGTAAAATCATTGTATAATATACATAGGGACATACTATTTAAGAGGTTGTTTGACTCTAATTTTGAAAAGTCACAAAAAAATTTGGGTTGCAGATTCTCACTATTTGATATATTCCACCTGGAAAGGATGCAGCAATTAATGCATTTCATGAAATGCCTAAGTGGGGCACAAAGTTAAGTCTTTCCTCCTAGTTTAGCTGTGAGAAAGTGCACACAAACAACTGAATATGTTACAACAACAGCAAAATAAATTAGTCTTAGCCACTTTATCTATTTTCCATGAGTACTCTGAAACACTCCATCTTCACGTAAAATTGAACAATCAAAAGGCTAGAAACTGTGGCCTCAATCTCTCTGCAGGCACTTCTAGCAAAAATCTTCCTCTACAAACAGACTATACCACGAGTACCCAACTTAATTTCCCAAAATAGTCATCAATCTCTACCAAATAAAAATCAAATCTTGCTTTCCATATATATTTTTTTGATCTGAACTAGAGAAATAAATAGTTATTGCAACATTAACGGACGCTTACTGTTATGCTAACTTCTAAAGTGTTCACCGTTCCCCCGTGTAGACAACTGGGTACAATTTGTATATTTCAAATCTTTTTCTTTCCTTATTCCCATTTCATCATTATTAGGAAATCAGAAACATAATTTTATTTTTAAAAAAAACTTGCACAAATCTCAGACAATAGTCTCGATCAATTTTTCCTCCCTAAGAAAAATTAAGTTCCAATTAATCACTCGAAAAAAAAAGGAACACAAAAAAAAATCCAGATTTTTCTTCCTCTACTTTTGCTCATATTTTCACAGCAATCAAACAAACGACTTCAAATCATATTAACAAAACAAAAAAAAAGAAGATAATTGACGAAACTTGGAAGATATTTTCATTTTTCCGATGAAAATTGCTGACCTTAATTGATAATGAAGATATTTGCAATGTGATTTCAGAGATTCAATCAAATTCAGAAGCTCAGATTTCTTCGATGCTAAGTTATTTTATCTATATATCTCGTTCGAATCTTTTCTTCTTCCTCTTGACAAATCTTCTTCTTTCTCGTTGACGTATCACGATGAAAAGGGATACTGCCCAAAATGAGCTGTTTTATTGTTTTGCTTATTTCTAAAGTCCCTGCCCCAATACTTTCTCGTATTTGCGAGAATAGTCCCTCTTACTCGCTCCGTCTCAATTTCTTAAAATAAATATAAACAAAAAAAGAGGTCAAAAGATTTTAATGTTAAGTTTTCTTAATTTAATTTTAGAAGACTAATATTTGTCTTGAGATAAGCTTCATTTAAAATAATTAAATATAAATAAAAAAGAGGTCGAAAGATTTTAAGGTTTTTTAAATTTAATTTTAGAAGACTAATATTTGTCTTGAGATAAGCTTCACTTAAAATAATTAAATACAAACAAAAAAGAGGTCCAAAAATTTTAAGATTAAGTTATTTCTTCATTTAATTAAAGAAGACTAATATTTGTGTTGAGATAAGCTTGAAGGAAGGAAGCATTAACTTAAGTTTTCTAATTACTACATTTGTCTTAACTTATTATTCATCATGGTTCATTTATCATAATGCCAGTTTAATCAATTTTTGCTACTTAATTAAATAGAATGTTAGATTATTCTTTAGGATCGTTCAAAATTGATTATTCAAATTAAAAAAAAGTTATTGATTTATTGATAATGAGCTATTGATTTAGTAGTTTTGGTAACTATTTAAAAAATTTTATTATTGAGTTATTGATTTTTAACGGTTTTATGTTTTTCTTAACGAGTTAACCGATAACCCAATAGTAAATTAAATAATTATATTTGCATCATTTGGTATATTAAGTCCTTGAAACTTTTATTTTTACTTGTCTCAAACTCTCTGTTATTCTACAATGTGACAGTGTTTGCTTTTGATCAAAATGTAATATGTCAACTCATATGTATAGTTCATTTGATTTGCCGTCTTGTTTCTAAGTAATTTTCAATTAAATTTTTTTTATGTCAAATTTTAACGGTTAAACTGATACCCGAATCTATAATGATCAATAACCGATAACCAATAATCCAATATCTTAATTGTTCTTTAAGCATATTTACAAATCGAGAACTGATAAATCGAACCAATAAATTTTCAAAATTGAACCAAACTAACTGATCAAAAGAAAGAATAAATTAAGCCCAAAAGCAAAAAATGTTTTTATTTTTGCTTGTTTACATAATTGAACATTCACGTAGTTTTTTTAATCCCTCACGGCTCACTTGGGCTATCATTTTTTTACTCTATTGGTGACGCAAACTTACAACCTTACGGTTAAAAGTAGGGAATATTTACCATTCGAACAATTTTCTTTTGGAATTTTAATGCAGGAAGAGAAGAATATATATAGAGCCGTCAATTTTCTTGGCTCGTGAAGTTTGAACTGGGTGGGACTGGGGTAACCTATTTTTACAGTTATAAATATATGTGCCACTGAGGCTTTTTTTAGTAGAATAGTATGTTTATTGTGGTTAAACTAAACTTATTTGTTATGAGGATAGCTCATTATTATTATTAATTAGTCAGTCACCCAACTAGTGGTACGTGACAGAATTGATACAGCTCATTGTGACAGTCCCACATTATACTCCCAATAACAAAGCCTTTCTTAAATAATTATTCCTACTAATCAAATATGTATGAACAACTTCCCAAAATATTCCAATTAAGATTCCACAGTGTCTCCTTTTTCTTAATAGAAAATATAATTTTTACGAAAATAAATCACATAATATTGGTTGAAAAATTCTCACAAATTCATTGAATAATAATTTTGCCAGGAGCACAAATTGAAAAAGGGGTGAATTCTGAGTGCCAGCGAGGTATTGGACCATTCATGGGTGTATCCTTTATAAAAAGCATTCGCACCAATTATTGGAGGATATGTTTAGCGGTTAAAACTACAGCAAGTATTTTGATGACTGGAATGATGTTTTAATTTTTGTATTTGTTGCTCATTTAATAAAAAGGGAAAACGGTAAAAAATGTCCTTTAACGATATGAAATGAACAAAAATATCCTTCATTTATAATTTGGTTAAAAAATATCTTTGTCGTCAATGCTTTGGTCCAAAAAAAATTTCAAATAATGTTGTTATTTATTTTATTTTTGAACACATTATTTCCCTAATAATAATATTTTTTTTTATTTAGCAAATATTTATCCTACTTCAATTTGAGAAAAAAAAATTAAAAATAAAAATATTTCTTATTTTATTATAATTATTATTTTTATCATTATCTAAATAAAAATTAATGTTGAATTTACCATGATGGTACGATATGAGATTAAGAAAAAATATATTTTTTCTTACATTTTTATTAGTTAAAGTGATTTTTAAAGAAACAAAACAAGAAAAAGGTTAAGGACATTTTTGTTCATTTCACATGGTTTAAATTTAAAGGCATTTTTTACTCATTTCCCTAATAAAATTCATGGATCAAAATAGCTAAATCATTCGGCATAAGTTTAGAGCACTTTTGCCTCACTTGCTATACAGTTCTCAGAGAATTAACTTATGCAAAATAAGTTGTGTAGTATTCCCATGACTAATTCGCCCGGCATAAATTTAGAGAACTATTGCCTCACTTGACATAAATTTTGAGTGAAATGTATAATATATGGCTCGCGTGGAGCAAAATTGAGCTATATTTGATCTGTGTTAAATACAATTTGTAAACCTTGACACAATATAGAGGATTTCATGATCCAAGCAACTTCTTCCATCTAGCATATCCTAGAATAACAAGGAAGAGTATTATACAGCCTGCTGTCAGGCATAATACAAAGGGCCAAAATACCCCGTGTGTATGGTATAGAGTACAAGGTATATTCATGCCAAACCAGCCAGCTATCAGTGTCTCCACAGCTACAGCAAATGATGCAATAGTCAGTGTCAACTGCAGCTGAATAAGTTCATTACGCTGATTGTCCAATTGAATATTGACGTAATCTTCAGTGTCATCAATGTACTCACGAACCTGCAAATATACAACAATGGGGGTTGAACGAAATGAGAGGATTATGGAAAGTACGAGGAGAAATCTCACAAGTTGGTACTTTATACTTGAAGAAGAGAGAGTCTACAAATTGTACATGAACTTAAATCATAGTTACTAACTGGTAGAGGATATTGGGTTTTACTTTTAGAGAATGCTTTGTTCCTCATAACCCAGTCCCTGGCACGGTCTTCCTTCCAAACAAAGGAAAAAATTGAGAGATAGAGAGAGGAGGGCATTGCACAGTATCTCATCTGACTATTATAGTGGCCCAAGAGGAAACCCAACATAAGAAAAGGAGGGAAACTACGGGGGCACTAGATTAAACTGAGAGTTGTATATCTGTAGTTAGTATTACCAAGGTATTGCACCATCACAGTAAGAAAGAGAAATAACTATTGTTTGAATTATTTTCTTTCTTCCGTTTCTTTCTTCAGTCTCGGAAGTTTTCCATAGCTTGCTTATGATCGGGAAGCAAGGAGAACCCAACTTTTTTTCTCAGTTTCTTTATAAAGAATGAGGCATTAAGGGTACACGGCATCATTTAATATAAGGATACTTAAATCAAGATTTATATCATTTAGGAATCCTAGTTTAAGTGGCAAAACTAAGTTTCCTTAAAAGTATGAATGCTTACTTCATTTTCTCGTGTTTGTAACTTTGTAACAAGTTTAAAAGTAGAATCACTTCCTTGTAAGTTATAACATCCTATTATTGTATGTTTATCATTCATTACTAAAACGGAAAATGAAAAGATGACAATTGTCAACAGGAAAGAGGAGTGACAAGTCGATGTTATTACCAATACAAAATGTCTGATTATTACTTCTTTCAAAGGAAATGATACTTACAGATAGTATCTTGTTACGAGTGCCTTCCAACTGCATGAAGTAGGCCTCAAGCAACATCTCCAAATCTTCCACATCATAGTAGTTATTAAAATGGTTGCTCACCAAACTTCCACTTCTACTTCTGGCTGAATTAAGTCTGCGAAGATTTGGTGCAGCAGGAACAAGACTATTTGAAACAGTAGTTCCCAAAAGAGTCTCCGCTTGCTGATTCTGAATCCATTTCCTAGTCAAGTACAACTGTGCCATGTCTTCATTGTCATCTAAAAGGTGTTCTATTTCATCTCTAACCTATCATTAAAAAAATCTTTACCACTGTAAGCATAACACAAAATAATCAGAGCACTGACAAGTATCATGGAAGAGAATACTACAACTAGGTTCCTCAATGACTCATTTAAACATTAAACCCTCCAATTTCCGATCAAATGCAAGAGAATTAAAGTTGGAAGGCACATTGAATTTCCTCATATTTGTACCAAACAGAAAGAAGAATACAAAGATCAAATGCTAGCCTAAAAGATAATGGACAGAAATCCTCTATACGCAGGCAAAGGGAGAGGAGAAACCCCCAAAACTAGATGTTTTGTAGAGGTCTAGTGTACCATTACAATAGCTAGCACTCTCCCAATTACACATGCAAAATCTGGTCCAGCATTAAGGTAAACATAATGCACTACAATTTAACTCATGACTTGAGAAGATTAACTTAAAGTGAGCCACAAGGGCTATTAAATATGAATATGGTTTTACTATGAAATAAAAAATGAATATGGTGTGCTAATGATGCTTAAACTATACAAAATTAGTTCAAACAGTTGTTTACCCAATAAGTCATAGCACAATTAGTACAAAGTGTCTTAGTAGTAAGTCTGCATTCGAGATGATGATAGTAGTTAAATAAGTTCTCTTCCTGATCAAATAAATTTCTAAAAAGCAAATCATGAACTCCTCGGCATTGAAATCTATTCATTATCTGTCTTGTGAAGAAGGGTGTTGCTCAAAGTGGGAAACAATAGCAACAGGATAAGAAACAGACAAGAATACCTTCTGCACTCTGGCAAGCAATCGGGTAAGATTGCTTTTTAAACTTCTCACTTGCTCAAGATTCTTCGTGCTAACATTCATGGCCAGTTCATCTAGAACTGGGTAAGCATCTCTCTCCAGATCCGCAACACTAGAGTCCAAGAATGTGCAAACAACCTCCAATGCAATCTCAAGCACCTGAAACTCAAATGGTAGCTCAGCCTGAAGACCTTCAACAGCTTCTGGAACAGGTAACCAGTGTCCAGCATTTGGAAAGTGTCCTTCATTGTCTTGTTCAGCACTAGTACCATCAACTTTTGAAAGACTTTTATGAGGAAGTTGGTGCCTCAGTTGATCCACAAATGGAAGAACCTCTTGACGTAGAGGATCAAGTAACAAAACTTCTTCAGCTGTAATTATAGCTCTTATAAACTCCAAATTGACAACCATGGCCTTCTCCCTTGCTGCAAATTAACAGAAAGAACTTTTTAATTCCTTGAAACCCAACATCACATTTCTTTCTTTTAAGCATTCTGCTAGGCACAAGAAAATGGTGGGAGATACACATGTATTATAAAAAATTTAAAAAAAAAAAAAAAAAACACAACTTCCAACAGCTAAGCCAGAGGTAATGTTTAAGCCTCCAAAGGTTAAGCTAAAGATAAAGCAAGGTTCAGGTAGAATTCCAAAAATTAGAGGTCTAAACTAAAGAGAATAAAACAAATGTATAAATCAGTCCACTATTTGAGTTATTAGCAAGAACATCAGGATAGAGGAGCGCCAACATGTTACATATTACTCCTTCAATCCCAATTAATAATCCTAGGTTGACTTGTCATACAAAAAAAAAAAATCAAAATCAATTTTAATAAGGATACTACCAGAAACCAAAAAAGAACCACAATTAAATGAATTCAAACTTGTACAGGCACTCTTTACAAGGAAGATGTAGTACATCAATAATCTTCTTTCCCTGAATGATAGAAATAAGAGTGAGGAAAAAGATTAAACCGAAGGCAATCCATAGACAACTTTGAACATGAATATTTAGCAGACACCAGAAAGGACTTCGATCGTAGTGAGTCCACTGCGCACTGCAAGTTACACACACTGATAAACACAGAGCTAATCAGCAATTAACAAGTTCTCTGAATGGCTAAACTTACAACGTTTTTTTTTTGGCCTGTGCTGAATTTGCAATTTATGGGTACAATTTGTTCTAACACACTCAGGAAATATGAATGAATAAGAGCTGCAGATACAAGTTTCAGTTAAGACATTGAACAAGAGACACAAAATATATAGAAAACCCCCTCTAAGAACTGGCAGCTGAATGGATTTTAAACAAAACCACCCAAAAGTCTACCTGCCAATTTTGGGATGGTAAAATTGTTAACCTTAATTGTTAAAACCAGTAATGCATCCTAATCTTTTTTCTTCTAAGAGGACATACAAAAACTGGAGTCCACCTACAAGCCGAAAAATGGACCCACGCAAACTATCTCAAAAACAGTCATCTAACCACCACAAAGCATTACCAATTTTACATAGGATGGAGTAGGGCAAAAAATGTGGATCTCCCACATTTTAGAAAAAAGCCTCAGAGTCCTACAAAATATTCAACCATTTCATTGAGAAAATATTTTCCATGAGGATCCATATATAAGGAATTTATAGTGTGTGATAAAGGATGTCAGTTCATTGATGACTTCAAACGGATAGGCTAATCTCCCCTCAATGAAGGCTACACATCGCTGTAATAACTAATGGAGGCTGTCAATGAAAGCAAGATGATACAAAGTGTTTCTAAAGACCGAAGTGATGGGTCAAATAGCATCAATCGTAGAAAACTATAAAGAACCAATAGGAAGCAGAATGAGACATATTCAATCAGTAAAACTTGAAAGAAATGTCTTTAGCAATCTATGTTGAAGAATAAAAAAGGTAGCATATTACATTGCTTTTAAGTTTTGGTAACAGGATCATATGACAAAGAATATAGAAAGTCACTTCCTCATTTGTAATGCAGGCTGAACAACATAAAGAGCTCAATGACAGCTTAAGAATATACATTAACCTAAGTGCTTCTGAAAAATGAATTAAAGATGCAAAGGAGATACCACAAAGCAGTTTGTTTCTTTAACACGCGACACTACGGTCTAAACTCTGAACAAAGCAGGATTGATTAGACATCCATTTAACTTTCCGTTTATTAGACTAAGCAAACTGTCAGTAGTAAATGTAGAGAGAGTCCTATCATTTCTTAAAAGACAATTTCAAACCTATAGATGATTTACCGAGAAGTGGTCCAAAAGGAATCTAAATATATCCAAGGACTTATATACCCCCAACTATTTGAGACTGAAGAATAGTAATTTCAATAGTAGTAGGAAAGCAAGTAGAATGGTCATGGATTTAGAAGGGACTCTAGGCATGAAAGCAGAGCGACCAAAATCCAGTGATCATCAAGACTGCAGCTTGACACTCCAATTTTTCGATTGCATGCTGAAACAAGTCTAAATTAACCAATACGGATATTGAAAGTTCATTCAAATATCATCATAGCCAAGGAATGGAGTTCATAATAAATTTACTTATCAAAAGAATAATCATATATGACCCAACTTAGTTCTGGATTGACATATACTTATTGTTATTGTTGGAAACACATGAAAAAATTTATAAGCAGTGAGAAAACATAGAGATAAAAGGGGGTTAAAATAATTATTGTTACCAAGAATGCTGGAGGAGTGGGAGAATATGGGGCCAAGAATCCTCAAGTCCCTAGCAGGAATACCAGCGCGCTTGATTATACCGTTCTTATCCCACTCATTCAACTCTGATTGACCCGAGCTATCAAATCTCATCCAAAGCCTCGCCCCACCGACCTTCTTCTTCGACGCTTTACCCGTCCCCACCGGCATCGAAATCGAATTGTTGGCAGCAGCCGGCGCCAAAACTGAATTTTGGACCGCCATGGTGGGTTTCCCATTTCCCGATGGCGGTGTCGGCAACGGCAAGCGCGGCATGCTTTTCTTCCTTCGACGAATCGAGAATTGACCCTTGGCCTTCCCCATCACAGTTCAATAACAAACCCCTTAAATCTCTCGCTCTCCCCCCCTTTTAGATTCTTGGTTCTTCTGTAGCTAGGCGATGATTCCTATATATATGATAATCGTATAAAATGATAAACAATTATCGGGGTTGGGCGATTAGGCCATGTCCATTTGATTCTTGTTCTTAACGAATGAAGGGAACGGATTCTTCTTCTGCAGCTTCGCCTTCTTCGTCTTCTTCAAGATCTTCCATATACTGAAAGCCTTTTTTGGGGGAAATTAAAAAGGAGAGTGAGAATTTCAGGCATGGAGAAGAACGCAACTTTTATTTTATTCCTTCATATTATTCTATTTACAATAATGTCCCCACATTAAGACTCTAATTGTTTATAGTTCACTTACGTTACTACTACAATAATTTCCTTTCTTTTTGGTCATTAGTAATGAAAATATATATTTTGTGTTGGAGCAACGATGACAACAATAATAACATACTCAATAGAATTTTATAAATGGGATCTGAAAAAGTAAAATATATATAAATTTTTATTATTATCTTATAGAGATATAAAAATTATTTTTGAAAGATCGTCATCTCAGAATATTAGATTGTTGGAGCAATAGAATAGTGAGAAAATGATTACCATTAATTTAATAATATTATGCAAAATTTGTGGATGCTAAAAATTTAATAATCACTAGAAAATGATATTAGTATTATTAAGTGAAATAATATGAAAACAACGTACTAATAAAGCAAGAAGTAAGAAAAGGACAAGATTCTTATATAGAACTTGTGGTCAATTTTCTTGCAAGTACAAAATCGTCCAAGTTTGGTACTAAACGTAGAGTAAAGTAATTAAGTCATGGATGAGAGAATATAAGTTGTAGCACCATATTGTTCTATTAGAATTTGATGTCTTTATGGAATTAGAATATTTCTTTTTGCATAGGAATAAGTACACGACTAAGTAAACATACAATAACAATAACATGCTCAGTGGAATCTCACAAGTGAAGTTTGGGGAGGATAAAATATACGCAAATTTGTACATGCTTACAAAAATTACATAGAATGTCCACCAAATGTGGTAGTCTTGATATTTTGTCATCCATAAGAGAAGTCCTACAAAAATGACTTCTTTTTCACTTTAAGTTGAATTAAAGACATTTTTACCCCTCTACACCTTAACTATCTTTTAAAAAACTCTCTATGC
>JBCEWC010002030.1:0-36784 GCA_038996855.1 Solanum aculeatissimum
CTAGGTAGTTTGACCCACGGGGTCAATCTACAATAATAGTAGCCACCCTATTTAAGTCTAAAGGGTCCAATCACCCTCTAGATGAAATGCTACATATTATGTGTGTATGTGATTACGATAATTAATATCAAGCCTAAATATGTCAAATGGAGTTTAGAACGTTATTTTTTGTGCAAAATTTAAGATGGCCTTCCTAAACTTTCCCAACACCTAAATGGTGGTGAATGTCAATCCTAGCCTCCAGAGATGGTGGGAGAATATTAGGCAAGACCGTGCTAATGAAGTTGCCCGACTGGTTGGAGGGCTAACCTTTCTTATTTATGTTATCCCAAATCGATACTTGATCAAGGCTTTGCTAACGTTTTGGAATCCCATTAGGGCAGTCTTTAAGTTTGAGCTCTTCGAATTGACTTTGACTGTTGAGGAGATTGGGGGTTTGACCGATCTACGCTATTTTGGAGGAAGTATGATCGTACCTTACCAACTACGCCAAATAAGTTTTTAAGATCCTTGGGACTAAAATAAAACCTAGGGGTAACCTGCCTGAATTTCAACTGGATTTCACTAGATATTTTGTATTCACATTTTGGCCACCAAGAGGGTTATAGAAATTTTAGCAAAGAGTTTTGATAAGTCGTGAAAATATGACTACTATAATGCTTTTAACATGGAATTTTTGCGAGTTCTCAAATAAATTTATGGGTTTAATGTGTTGTTTAGTGGTATTTTTCAGGAATAAGGCTAAGATATGGATTCAGATAAGGAGGCTTAAAGTGAGGAAAATGGACGGAACAAGGACCACATGGGCACCCTCACGGGGCTATATGGCCTTACATGGTCTGTATGACAATCCGTCCAGTAGAGGGGATGCACCACGGGAAGGAGGAAACCAGCATTGAACCAAGTGAGGCCTCACAAAAGCCCTCACGGCTCGTGAACCATCTCATGGACTGTGGGTTCGTCCATAGCCTCACACTTTGTCATCTCCGGTGTGTACTCAGAGGAATAGAGCAAGGCATCACCAAGTCACAACAAATGGAGCCTTTCATGGACCGTGAAGCAGTACACGAGCCGTGTACTACAACGTGTAGCTGACACAAGTTAAGACAATAGTTGTCGAAGCAATGGGCAAAATACTCAAATGCAACACCAAGTGGGGTGACATGGTTTGTGAGGCATGAGATAAACCATGAACCTTTCCGTGAGCTTGCACTAGGAATTTGAGAAATCACAAGAGGAAGTGAAGGACACAAGGCAAGTCCCATGGTACCTCACACAGATCGTGGGAGCCCACATAGATCGTGAAGCTGACCATCTGCCTGACGTAGGATGCCATGGAAAATAGAAAGAATCATGTGAAGTGGAGTTACACGGGACCCACCACGGGTCGTGAATATGGCCATAAGGACTAGTCTAAGATGACAGTGCAAATGCAAGTGGAGGACTACCGACCGTGTGATGGTCCGTGTAGTGTCACATGGGCCGTGTAGTTGCCATCAGCCATACTGAAGCCAGTTTTCCTATTTCAAGCCAGATTAGGTTTTCGTTTGTATATGTATACATTTTTATTCCATTTTTAATTATTATTGATTACTGGAGAGAGAATTCAAAGAGAGAACAAAACTTTTGATAGATTTTCATTAAATTCGTGGGTTTTTATCCGTTGGTTCGGGAGTGTAATTCGTGGATTTATTGTTTATTCAATCATAAGTTCTTTTTATGATTTCTTTACCTGTTTATAACATGTTTTCATTAATTATGCTAGGCTAAACCCACAACTAGGGTTGTGGGAACCATGACAACTAGTTAAGATAGGCGAATTTGGGGTAAAATTTGGGATTGATTGTCGTATGCATCATGGGCATTCTTTAATTTAATTTATTCCTTAATGAGTTGACACATTAGGGTATGTCTGCATTCATTGCATGCCCAAAAGGGATGTAGTGATTAGGAAAAGAGTCCTTCAATAGCATTCGGGATTATTAACCTAGTCTAAGTGCTTAAGACCGAAAGGTGAGAGAATCCTGGGGTTCATAACAAGGGGCAAAAAGGATATACATTTTGAGATCGGAAAGTAATGAATGAAATACACCTAGGAAGGACCGAAAGGTGAATTAGGTGTTAACTAATTGTTTAACTCTGTGTACGCAATCATAACCGTATAATCCCTAAGTTTGACTATTGAGTTGGGTATCATAGGGACCGCAATCCTAGCGTCACAATTAATTTTTGAACTCCAGTAGTTACCGTTAGTTAGTTACTATAATATCTTTGCAACTTAGTTCTTAATCACAAAACCCCCCATTTATATTATGCATTTATTTCTAAAATAGGTATTACACCTAGAACTAAATACTAATAGACAAATTCTCACGCATTCTCTATGGGATCGACCCTAACTCTTGTTGGGTTCTATATTTGATCAACGACCGCTTTACTCTTCATTTGGAGTGTAAATTTGGGCGTATCAAATTTTGGCGCCGTCTGTTGCTGGGGAATACCACGAAGAAATTATCTATTAGTGACTAATTTCAGTTGTAGTTCTATTTTCTGATTTTAGTTTTTTTTTGGTTTGTTTTTACTACAGGGGACAAGTAGTGTATGCCCACCACCTTAAGACCCAGAGTTACATAGATCCATTCGTAGGATGAATGCACAGGAGCGCGACGCACAAAGGTGATGCAAGTTGGCCCTTAATGTTAAAAATAGAGGCAAGACGGGTTGGGCATGCATGATCTTGATGGAGATGGGGTACCACCTGCTATCCCACCTCAACATCAAGATAGAGTTAGACCACCTGTCTCGCTACAACCACGTGCACTGTATGATGATAATGGCGCTGGTGCTACTGGGGCAATCATCCTACCTCCAATGCCCCATGGTGTAAAATTCACTATCACTAGCACTATGCTCCAGATGCTCACTTTAAAGGGATTATTCACCGAGCAGGCACATGAGGATGCAAACCAGCACATCATGAATTTTGTGGGCACCTTCCAGTCATAAAATATTCTCGGGGTTAGTCAGCAGGCCATCCGATTGAGGTTGTTCTATTGTCTCTATCTAGTGAGGCAACCAAGTGGCTCAATGATCTTCCATATGATTCCATTCACACATGGGGAGAGTTAAAAGAAGCATTCTTAGAGAAATTCTTCCCAGCAACTGTGAAACTGAAGTTGGAAGATGAGATTGGGACTTAGAGGCAGCTACCGACTGAAGCCTTATATGAGACCTGGGAGAGGTTTAGATAGAATATCAAATAATGTCCCAACTATAACCTCACAAATGAGCACCTGAAAGAAGTCTTCTACATATCATGCAACTTCGTCACTAAGCCTATTGTTGATGCTGCTTGTGGGGGATCATATATGGCCAAGACCTTTCCTGATATCATGGTGATCTTGGATCAAGCTGCCAAGAATAGCAGGGCATGGTATACCAGAGATGGAGATTGCTTAGGTTTCATTATTGGTATGACTGCAGAACAGAGGAAGAAAGAAGAGGAACAAGACCAGGATACGACACACATGTAAACCCAAATAGACTTACTGACTAAAAGATTATTGGGTGAAGGACTAGAAAAGGTGAAAGCAGTTGATGTTGTGTCCAGGTATGATGATGCATGTTTTGATTTTGATGAGGAGGCCAAGCTTCTGAAAAGCCAGGGGGGTTTTTGGACATTCAACTCCAGGAGCTAAGGTCGAAACTATGGGTGTGATAACTACTATAATCAGCCTGAAGCGAGAGACATCGAAAGCTAGTAAAACAAAGATAATTAAAAAAATAACCGACCAAGAGCATATGTGCCTCCCATGAATAGGGAGTGTCAGAAAATTAGGGGTGACACCTCAAAGCTAGAAGAGATAATGGCCAAGATGCTTGACAAGGTTGAATCTACATAATGTGGAGTGAGGGATATACGAGGTAAGATGACTAGTATTCGTCAATTGGTAGACTCACACTCTACCTCCATTAAGTAGTTAGAGCAGCAGATGGGCCAACTATCAGTTTCATTGAACCAGAGGAAGGTCGGGGCCCTTCCTAGTGACATGATTTAGAATCTAAAAAATGATGGTCACTTTATGGTCATGACAACACGGAATGGTAAGGTACTTCCTGACCCAGTTTCAGCCAGAGATGCAGGTGCAGTTAAAGTGGGTAGCAAGGCATCTGACACTAGTGAGAAACATACAGATAAGGCAATCAAAGAAGCAGAGGTGGAACTTGATGATGCTAAGGTCGCTAAGGACCCTAAGGAGTCTGACAAACCAGCTTCACAACCTTTGCCAGCCATTCCTAAGCCACCACCACCATTCCTACAGAGGTTGAGGTAGAAAGTAGAGAATGACAAGTTCTAAAAGTTCTTGGAAATATTGAAGGAGATGTCAGTAAACATCCCGTTAGTGAAAACCCTTGAGAAGATGTCGGGTTACGCTAAGTTCATGAAGGACTTAATGACTAAGAAGTGGACAATCATAGCTGAGTTGGCAGGGAACATCCATCATTGTAGTGCTATTTCTACAAGATCACTAATTGAGAAGAAGGAGGATCTTTGAGCCTTCACTATCCCGTGTACTATTAGGGATTATGATTTTGCATGGGCTCTCTGCGATTTGGGTGCTAGTATAAACTTGATGCCATTGGCTATTTACAAGCAGCTGGGCTTAGTAGCCCTCACTCCCACTACTATGTGGTTACTCATGACAGACAAGTCGATTAAGCGACCCATGGGAATTCTATGTGATATACTAGTTAAGGTGAGCAGGTTCTTCTTTCCAGAAAACTTTGTTATTCTGGACTACCAGGTTGATTTTAAGGTCCCTATCATTCTCGGAAGACCATTTCTGGCTACTAGCAGGGCATTGGTCGATGTAGAATGCGGAGAACTAACTTTCAAGCTAAATTTAGAGAAGGTGAAGTTCAATGTGTCTGCTTCCATGAAACGACCTAGAGAGATTGCAGTGATGTCAGTCATCGATGTAAATAAGACCTACTTTTTGTGGTTTTGATTGAGGAAAAGATAGGGGTGGAAGCATTGGCAGCTGTGATCATGAACTTCCCTGATGATGGTGTGAATGACTATAAAGGCACTATGCAAGCTTTGCATGGTAGGGGAACTAGATACTATGTGCCCAGAAAATTGGACTTGGACGTACAAAACAAACCATCTCCACCAGCTAAGCCATCTATCGAGAAGCCTCCCACTTTGGAGCTCAAGGTACTGCCACAAGACTTGAGGTATGCATTTCTTGGCACTAATAACACTCTCCCCGTGATTGTGGCAACAGATTTATAGGAAGGTTAGATGATGGTATTGCTGAGAGTGCTCTAGAAGTTCAAAAAGGCCATTGGCTGGTCCATTGCAGATATTGTAGGGATTCCATCGGGAATATGCACACACAAGATCAAGTTGGAAGATAACTATGTGCCTAACATTGAACACCAGCGCCGGCTAAGTCCGCCCATGCAAGAGGGTGTGAAAAAGGAGATTATCAAGTGGTTGGATGCCGGGGTTATATACCCAATCTCTGACAGTCAGTGAGTTAGCCCAGTGCAATGTGTGCCCAAGAATGGAGGCATGACAGTGGTCGCCAATGACAAAAATAAGTTAGTTCCGTTGTGACTTGTGACTGGCTGGCAAGTCTACATGGACTATCGAAAGTTAAATAGGTAGACCTTGAAGGATCATTTTCCCATGCCCTTCATGGACCAAATGTTAGATTGACTGGCAGGCCGAGGATGGTTCTATTTCCTGAACAGGTATTCGGGCTACAATCAGATATCTATAGCACTTTCACTTGTCTGTATGGGACTTTTGCGTTCAGGTGGATGCCCTTTGGGTTTTTGTGATGCCCCAACCACCTTTCAGTGATGCATGATGTCCATATTCTCTGACATGGTCGAGGACACCCTTGAGGTATTTATGGATGATTTCTCTGTAGTAGGTGAATTTTTTCATGATTGTCTTCTTAACCTTAGCAGGGCACTACAATATTGTGAGGAGGCAAACCTGGTCTTGGACTAGGAAAAGTGCCACTTCATGGTCAAGGAAGGTATAGTCCTCAGTTACAAGATCTCAAAATGGGGCATAGAGATAGACAAGGCGAAGGTTGAGGTTATTGAAAAATTGCCGCCTCCTCTCTCTTTAAAAGGGGTTCAAAGTTTTTTGGGACATGTGGGTTTCTATCGCCGATTCATCAAAGATTTCTCCAACATTGCACACCCATTATGTAATATATTGGATAAAGATGTTATGTTCCAGTTTGATGAAAGTTGCATGCAAGCCTTTGTGACCTTGAAGCAAAGGTTGATTTCTGCGCCTGTCGTAGTTGCTCTTGACTGGTCAGCCCCGTTTGAGATAATGTGTGATACCATGGAAATGTTGTGGGTGTTGTGCTGAGTTAGAAGCACAACAAGGTTTTTCACCCCATCTACTATGATAGCAAGACCCTCAATGAGGTTCAAAGGAATTACATTTTGACTGAGTAGGAGTTGTTGGCAGTAGTATATGCATTTAATAAATTTTGAGCTTACCTTTTGGGCACAAAAGTGATTGTGCACACTGACCATGCAACCTTGAGATACCTTATGGCTGATAAAGATGCCAAGACAATATTGATCAGGTGGGTCCTATTGCTGCAAGAATTTGACTTTGAGATCCCAGATAGAAAAGGGACCAAAATTCAGGTAGCAGACCATTTATCTAGGCTAGAGGATGAGTCCCAAGGTGATGACTGGCTGACCATCGATGATTTATTTCCGATGAGTAGGTATTAACCATTTCTATTGACTTAATTTCTTGGTTTGCTGATTTTTCTAACTATCTGGTGAGTGACCTCATGCCTGAGGGCCTAACCTTTCACCAGAGGAAAACGTTTCTTCATGATGTGCGCAGGTACTTTTTGGATGAGCCATTCTTGTTTTGCACATGTGCTGATGGGATCATTCGATGGTGCATCCCTGAGGAAGAGATGATGAGTGTCATGGAGGCTTGTCACTCCTCCCCAGTGAGGGGCCATCATGGCAGTGCCAGAACTGCCAAGAAAATACTGTAATGTGGGTACTACTGCCCACCATTTACAGATACACCCATGACTTGGTGCAGGGATGTGATCAATGCCAGCACCAGGGAAACATATCTAGACGTTAGGAGATGCCTATGACACCTATCCTTGAGGTGGAGATATTCTACGTCTGGGGCATTGACTTCGTGGGCCCATTTGTGAGTTCCTATGGCATGAGGTACATCTTGGTAGCAGTAGATTATGTCTCAAAGTGGGTAGAGGCAGTGGTATTGATGAATAGTGAGAGCAAAAGTATTGCCCACTTTTTGAGGTGGAATATCTTTTCCAGATTTAGGACTCCCAGAACTATCATCAGTGATGGGGGAACTCACTTCTGTAACAATATCTTCCATGTTGTGCTGGCCAAGTATGGAGTCCACCAACACAAGGTTGCCACACCATACCATCCATAGACTAGTGGCCAGGCTGAAGTTTCAAGCAGGGAGATTAAGGAGCTCTTGGCCAAGTCTATGAATGCAGCTAGAACTGATTGGGCCAGGAAGCTGGATGATGCATTTTGGGCCTACAAAATGGTTTACAAGACCCCTATTGGTATGTCTCCATATCAATTAGTGTTTGGTAAAGCCTGCCATCTGCTAGTGGAGTTAGAATATAAAGCACTCTAGGCCTTGAAGAAGCTGAACATAAATTGGGATGAAGCCACAAAGTTGAGACTTGATCAACTCAATGAGTTGGAAGAGTTTTGCCTGCACGCGTATGAGAGTGTTGTGCTTTACAAAGGCAGGATAAAAGTCCAGCATGACAAGAACATCACACCACATAGTTTCAATGTTGGCGATAAGGTGTTACTGTACAACTCTAGGCTGAGGATTTTTCCAGGAAAACTCAAGTTTAGGTGGGCTGGCCTGTACAAAGTTGCTCAAATATTCCCTCACGGTGCACTAGAGCTTAAAGCTAAAACTGGGCATAAACGGGTCAAGAAATACTTGGGTGTTGCTGCTGAAATATTCGTGGTGGAGGTAGTGCACCTTGACGAAGTCTGAGTAGTCAAGGAGCTGCGTCGTGCCGCGATGTTAAATCAAGCGCTTCATGGGAGGCAACCCATTCCCTATATATAAATTTTTTTTTATTTTTGATGTCATTAGTTGTTGTTTTTGTAGTTGCAGGTACATGTAGATGTTATGGGGAAGTCCCTGAAGAGGTCCATAATGGGCGCTACACATAAAGGAGCTCAAAATGAGAAAAGATGGGTGAAGGCAAGTGCTATGGGTTGTTACACGGACTGTATCACCACACAGACTGTGAGACTAACCATGTAGCACATCTCCAGGTAAGTTCTTGAAACTCTCCAAGTGGCATCAAATGGATGAACAAATGGACTATGTGTCACCATACAGACCGTGAGACTGACCGTGTAGCACATCTCCAGGTAAGTTCTTGAAACTCTCCAAGTGGTATCAAAGGGATGGCCAAACGGACCATGTGATACCACACAGACCATGATGCCAACTGTGAGAGATAACAAACTGCTTCAACCAAGGGACACCATACGAAAGGCTAAACGGATCGTGTCACGTGTCACAGTCCGTGTGGCTGACCATGGAGGTGGGGTTGACCAGTTTTGACTGGTCAAAAGTGACCCTATTTAAAACCCCACACATCCTATTCCCTATTTTTCACACTTCTCTCATTCCTCTCACACCTACTCTCTCAAATCTACCAAAATCTTTCTCTTTCACCATGAAGGAAAGCTTCCTCTCACGATTTATAGAGAAATCCATGGTTTAGGCCTTCAATTCATTAGAACACTATCATCTTTCATTCAAGTAAGTGGAAGTTTTATTCTTCTTTGAGTGTAGTCATAGTTGCATGTGCCTATTCTTGTGTGAAATTGAAGATCTAAGTAGAAAGTTGTGATTTGGCATGATAGATTGAGTAGGGTAAGGTGTTTGGTAGTAATGATCCGCCATTGTTGGCCCCTAGAAGGTTCTTCCATGGGTTTGAAGTAGATTTATGATGTACTTGTTATTTTATTATTGAAATCGTAGGTGCATTGCATGAAATAGGTGTAGAATGGTACAAATAACCCAATTCGTGTGAAAAATCACTGGATCCGCCTGGTAGGTGTCACATTTTTCTCATGGTTGAGCCCCATAGTGCTTGTCACGGGCCGTGTGCCTTCACACGGACCATGTAGTTGTCCGTTGTGTAACTCTTTGTGAAAATTTTCTTAGTGCCTTCTTACGGCACCTCACACGACCAGTGTGACTTCTCACAGTTCGTGTGGGGTCTTGAGAAGAGTATCGAGCACCCAATTGAGTGAGAGTAAGCCCCACTCGAATTCAATAACTATATCGCCAAATGTAGGAGTGGACTGAGTTTGTTAAAGTTGAACACATTCCTATTTTGAAGGCTGAGTCCGTTAAAGTCAGACATGCCCCCACTTTATTGTCCTGAAATAATAGGACTTGATTTGTTCTTTCCCCGACAAGGTATTTAATAGTTGTGGCAATATCAACGGAATTGTTGTACATTCTTATTTTGTTTGTTTTTTTATAGTTATCTCCGAGGAAGCTGAGGTCTATGCTATTGGGAGCAGAAAAGAGAAAACAAGAAGGAAGGGATGGTGTCGTGGAAGATAAAGAGCTTGAATCTATTACTATGTGCTTGAAATCTCATTTTCCTAAGATTCATGACTTTGGTATAGTATGCATTGATGTTTTGTATATTACGCAATGAGACTTTGCACTTAGTGCTTTTACTGCTTGTTGTAGATAGTGAAATTGTATTGATCAATCTATATTAAATGTGGATTAAATCTTAAATTCATGATACATTGATCAAGTCAAATTAATGGTTAATGAGGTTGGATTAATATTTAAGTTAAAACTGTATGACTTAAACAAAGTCCAAATTATATTTGGGTCAGTCCATTAAGTTGACAAAACGAACCCAACTCATGTTCTTCGAGCCTAAGGTCTTCTTAAATTAATTGAAGACCAAAATAACCCTAAACCCTAGCGTACAACTATATAAAAGGGTCTTTATAAGTCCAGAAGAAAAAGAACAAGAGAAACAAGAAGAAGAGAAATACATAGAAAAGATCTTCTCTTCAGAGGTTATCCGCAAGTCTTCTGCATACAAAGAAGTTTTTGTCTCCAAGTTGTAAACCGCAAGTCTTCTGCATATAAATAAAAAAGTTTTATTTTTTAACTCACCTTTTCATCACAATCCAGCTTTTCCTACTTTATTCTTTTCTTATTTTTAAATGAAATATGGACTCAGGGTCCTTTATTTAATTAAACTACTTCAGTGTACAAATGGGCGTCAATTGAGTCTATTTGCTTAGTCGGTCCAAATAGACCAAAAATTGGTATATAAAAGAAATGTCCCTATAGGTAGGGTTTCCAATTGTGGATCCTTTCCTCTTCTTCTGTTTCTACCTCTTTATTGATGCTCCTCTTCCCTCCAAGTGTGAAGCTCTTCATTGTGCTTCTCTGAGTCATAAACATTCTTCATATTAGAAATCATCTCAACTTTGAAAGGTATGTTATAACTTGATTCTTCTCCTTCTGATCTCATTTCATTCATTCTCTTTTCCTTCAACCTAATATCTCCACTTTTAAAAGTGTGCTGCCTGGGTGAATGAGTTTATGGTGAACTACATAGAGGGTGAACTGATCCAAAGCTCCGATGACCTTTGTGAGTTTTATCTTTCTTCCTCTTATGAACCCTATCATGCAATTTATCTGACTTCTTGCTTTTGTAGATGGGGCGCGAGGGGAGAAAAGCATGTTGCTCCATCCCTCCATATATTGTATCTCCTAGAATCACTTATTTCTCCCAAAAGTTTGGCCAAACACCTCACATTTTTTAAAATAAGAATTTCATGAAGAAAAAGATGAACTTTTAACCTCTCAAAATCTTTGTAAAATAGTCTATGATATTATTTAAATTTTTTTTGTACACATACAAATGCAACACATGTGTTGAGCACGTGTTGAAAAACTAGCTGTCACACCCCAGGAGGGTGCCCTTGGTGTGGACGACACTCAGAGACTATTTCAAGCCCCCATGCGAACCACTAGGCCTCATCACATTTGTTCAATCACATTATAATAGTGGGAAATATCAACGATAAAGAATACTCAAGGAACCGTAATGATAATACAAAAATTGAAGGCCAAAGTCCAAAGTCCAAATAATCTATCCATAAACTAAACAAGACTAGTGCGAAAGAAACTAGTCAGAAATAACATAAAAACATAACTCGAGATTCTAGTTTATGAAGCCTTTAAACATCTAACTAACTAGTGCCAATGATAGGTCCATGGCTACCTAAAAAAAATAAAATAGAAAATCTAAACTCAAAGCTAAAAGATAAAACATGTCATCCTCCAAAAGTAGGGAAGGACTCACCAATCAATTGAATGTAATAGGTCCTCAACGATATGCTTATTGATGACCACTAGTATATGTCTCTGCATTATGAAAATATACAACCCCAAATGGGGATCAATACGTGGAATGTACTGGTATGTAAAATGACAGAATAAAACATGTAAAGGCAACAACTCAAATAGCTCAACTCAGGAAGTAAGGAACTCAGTCATCAAGTCAAAAGTCTAAGGTAAGAATGAAGTTTAGACAGTGACCACTCATATACCATCTCATCCCATCCACTTAGAGTACTATAAAGACCAATTTGGGAGTTTCTCTAACCGACAACCATCACCTATGAGCTGATGATAATGCAACGAAGTGATGTAGTTGCCACATCCATCAAATACCTTGTCAGGGTAAAGGAAATCCCATCAGTGGATCCACAATGATAGCATCAAGTCCTCTTTTCGGGACAATAAGGAAACATTTGATTTTATGATTCAATCCACACCTACGCTGGCAACATAGTTATTGAGTTTGAGTTGGACTTACTCTTACACAATTCGGTGCTCAATACTCTTGCAAAGACTCAACATGCTCATAAGACACCAACCCTATGGTTAACTCATTCATCTAGTCTTATTGGATATTTATCAACTCAATTCATCACATCAACCATCAACTCTTTGATTTAATTCTTTCAGAGTTAGATGTGCTCAGATACCATAAAGAGTGGAGCAATATTAAGAATGAAACGTTGTTTTATTATTGTAATCTACATATATTATATAAAGGGGTGTACCCATTTGAGTCCTAACATAAACAAACTCTATACCTGATAACTATTGAAGATAAAATAGAATAATAAACAAATAATTTTAAAAAAAACTAAACTAATGGAAGTGATTAAGATAAAATATAAGTCTAGCAGCAAAATAACAACTAAAGCTAAAGTCACGTGTTATTATTGTTTTGGATTTGGAGACCACCCTGTTCCTCTATTTCTAACTAAAGTTGCACCGATCAAACATAGATGAGTTGTGAATATTATGTTTCAATTTTTTGTGACTATAGGAATATTCATTGCGTATCTTGTTAACTATGGAATTTCAATGATACATCCAAATGGTTGGAAAATGTCATTTGGATTAGCAGCTATTCCCGCGATGATTCTACTTATTGGTAGTTTTGTGATCACTGATACCCCTACGAGTCTCATTGAGTGTGGCAGTGACAAACAGGGAAAGACCACACTCATGAAGATTAGTGTTGTCAATGACGTTGAGGTTGGGTACAAAGAAATTGAGGCAACGTGTGAACAAACAAAGCAAGTTAAGCATTCAACCATAAACTTAGGGAAGGCTAGCATTCCACCTCTTGTGATTGGTATATTCTTGCAAATCTTTCAGCAATTCACTGGAATCAATGTTATTATATTTTATGCGCCTGTCCTGTTTCAGACTATGGCTTTCAAGGCCAATGCCTTACTTCTGTCCTTCACCATTACTGGAATCGTTAATGTTGGCAGCACATTTATTTCGATCTACCTTGTTGACAGGGTTGGAAGGAGAAAATTTCTCCTCCAAGCTTGTTGGAAAATGTTGATTTTTCAGTGAGACATTTTCATTGGAAACAAGGACAACTGGTTTTGCATTCGCAGTAGGCACAAACATGGTCTGTACTTCTCTCATTGCACAAGTTTTCTTGACTATGGTTTGCACAATGCAAGCCTACATTTTCTTTTTTTTCTCTGGCTGGATCGTTTTCATGGGACTTTTCATCATCTTTTTCTAGCCCCAAACGAAGGGAGTACCGATTGATTCCATGGTCGAAAGAGTCTCGATAGAGCACTCTATTTGGAAGAGACTCTTCTAAAATGCATTTATCTTTAGTGGTTATTTTGTGACCAAAAGTACTTGGTCAAATTAGCTTCAAAAGGCATTTCATTAGATTTTTACTTTTGTTTGTAGGTTCAGTTGTACATTACTTATTCTAGTTTGATATTCTTCTTCATTACTTTTCATGTATCGAATTTAGATATTCTTCGGTCATTTCCTATGCAATATCTCTTTTCAGACATTCTTATCAAATATAATGATTCTTCAACTTTCTCCAACTTCGTAAACATCGCAATGTGAAGTTTGACTTTCAAAATTTAAACTATGTCATATGAATTGAGATGGAGGTAATAGTTTTTTTTTTTAAAAGAAGAAATTAAATAAAGAGAGAACAAAAAAAAGTTGAAATGGAAGAGTCGAAGAAGAAAAAAAAGAAAAAAGGAACAAACTGAGAAGAACACACATTATGGATTAATTTATATTTTTACATTCTCATTTTTAATAAGCTTATTTAATCATATAAAGTTTTTTGTGACGTCTATTATTTCTTTTCTTTTTACTTTTTTTTTCCTTTTTGAGATTTGAAGGGTTTTGGCCATTATTCTTATATTATTGCTTTGTAAGTTCTATGTAGGCATTTGTAATGAAAAAAAAAAATACTTTATTTGTTATTTTTAAGGTTAGTGTTATTTTTTTTATATGCGTTTTACAATTAAAATTCACGATTTGAATGCATTGTTTTTAACAAAAATATGAAATATGGTTTAAACATGAGATATACTCTATATTGATTATATATATATAAGTGAGAAGAGTGAAAATAAAGTTTTGGATGCTTTCTAAAATGTATTGAATTTTTTTTTAATCTTAAAAGTTTATTTTTTAAATAAAGTAATAAAAATGGAAAAAATTAATTATGACTAACAACTAAAATGTGAGCATTTTCACATATTTGTTAGATAACGATTTATTTTTAATGCGAAACTTTTTAACACAAATCCAATATGCCGACATTAAAGTCCCATCTTGGTGAAGATCTAATCTTTACACATGATTTCTTTATAATTTATCGTAGTAAAGTTTGATTACTATATTGGGCCGAACTTTGAAAGTTTGATTATCTTCTTTCAATTACCGAAATAAATTTTGGACAAAATAAACATCCACCCTAATGAGTCTTTAGTGATTTAGATCTCTTGGTTGATTTATGCTAATATATTCATAATTTTCTGACTTGATAGTAAAACTTCATTCTCTACACATAATTTCTCTAAAAATTAACATGTCAAACATTGGATAAATTATAAATGTATCTTTTTTTTCTTTAATGCATAATTATCAAATTATAATACGAAGTTTGATTTATCGAACAAAACTTTTATGTTTGGTACTTGCTATTTCCAATTACTATTTATCAAATTATTTAAATCAAATTTTAGAAATATCAAATCGAATAGCAAACTCTCACACCTAATTATATGATATTTTCTTTTACTCAATTTGGTCAAAAAACATTTATTGCCAACGGTACCAGACAAAAAGATCTTAGTAGGATCTTTCAAATATTCTATTTTAGTCAAAAAGATGGGAGTGTGGAAAGTGTAGGGACTACATAAACATAATTTTTTTCTCTATTTGTACATTAGAAGCTTCATCACACAACACTCGCATTCACTACATTTTCAGTCTTTTCCAGGAAAACAGACACACCCACAAGCCTAAAACCATCCTTTATGAAGTATGAGAGAATTGACACGAGAAATTTCTAGGTAAAAAGGAATTTTTTGATCTTGAAAATCTTGCGGAATCAGTACAAACACTGATTAGTTAATAATTTTGTTCTTTACTCGCTTTGTGATCTGGGTTTTTAATTTTTGTTTTACATCTCCATAAGAGCTCCGGCCTTTTTGCTCTTTTGATGTCTCGAACACATAATCAAGGTTTGAGGTGGAGAATTGATCATCATCCTAGCAACCCTTTTTGCGATCTGGATTGAAAGAAAAAAGTTTTGTTTTTCTAACTCATCTTTGTGATAAGGGTTCTTTGTTTTTGTTTTACCCCTCCATAAGAGATCCAATCTTTTTGCTCTTTTGATGACTCGAGCACACCATCAAGGTTTGAAGCAGAGGATGCTTATCATCCAAGCAATCCCTTTTGAGATTTGGATTGAAAGAAAAAAGTTTTATTTTTTTATCTCACCTTTTCATCACAATTGAGATTTTCCTACTTTATTCTTTTTCTTTTAAAAATAAAATAAAATATTGACTCAGGGTTCTTTATTTAATTAAACTGCTTCAGTGAAAAAATGGGCTTCAACCGAGTCTAAGTGAAATGAGCCTAGTTGGTTCAAATAGGCCAAAACTTGGTACATAAAAAAAAAGGTCCCTACAGGTAGGGTTTCCAATTGTGCATCCTTTCCTCTTCCTTCATTTTTGCCTCTTTGTTGATGTTATTCTTCCCTCCAAATGTGAAGCTCTTCATCGTGCTTCTCTGAATCATAAACATTCTTTATGTCAGCTTTGAAAGGTACGTTATAACTTGATTCTTCTTTTTCCGATCTCATTTCCTTCATTCTCTTTTCCTTCAACCTAATATCTCCACTTTTGCAAGTGTGTTGCCCAGTATGGGTGAATGAGTTCATGGTGAACTCCATAGAGGGTGAACCGATCCGAAAGCTGTGATGACCTTTGTTAGTTTTATCTTTCTTCCTCTTATCCATAGAGGGTGAACTGATTTGAAAGCTATGATGAACTTTGTGAGTTTTATCTTTATTCCTCTTATGAACCCTATCATGCAATTTACCTGACTTCTTACTTTTGTAGATGGGGTGCGTGGGGAGAAAAACAAGTTGCTCCATCCCTCCATATGTTGTATCTCCTAGAATTTATACTCTCTAGAATCACTTATTTCTCCCAAAAGCCTGTCCAAACACCTCACTTTTTTGAAAATAAGAGTTTCATGAAGAAAAAGATGAACTTTTAAGCTCTTAAAATCTTGGTAAAATAGGCTATGATATTATTTACCAAACTTTTGTACACATACATGTGCAACACACGTGGTGAGCACGTGTTGAAAAACTAGTTTGGTCTAAAAACATTTATTACCAATAGTACAGACAAAAAAGATCTTAGTAGTATCTTTCAAATTTTCTCTTTTTAGTAAAAACGATGAGAGTGTGGAAAGTGTAGGGACTACATAAACATAGTCTTCTTTTATTATTTTTTTCTATTTGTACTTTCAAAGCTTCATCACACAACACTCTTATTCACTATAATTTCAGTCTTTCTCATAGTAACAGACACACTCACAAGCCTAAAATCATCCTTCCATAATCCAGATGGAAAATCTGTGATCATCCATGTCATGTCCTATAGTGGTTCTGATATCTCCTTCTTGGTCGACATCGGGTAGATCTTATGAATTTCCTCTTTTTTTTTGGTTTTGCAAGTGGGGGATGTAAAGGAGTAAATCCCAATGATGTCGAGCTCCAACCTTCCTGATTCTACTTTGATTGTGTGCATGATTTTTGAAATATAACCATGTAGGCTTCTAGTTTCATGGACACATTTTTGTACACTGATTAGTTATTAATTTGCTTCTTTACTCGCTTTGTGAATTGTGATCCAGTTTTTTTGTTTTACCTCTCTATAAGAGCTTCGACCATTTTTCTCTTTTGATGTCTCAAACACATAATCAAGGTTGAGGTGTAGGATGATGATCATCCAAGCAACCCATTTTGCGATCTGGGTTGAAAGAAAAAAGTTTTGTTTTTTAACTCATCTTTGTGATATGGGTTTTTGTTTTTGTTTTACCCCTCCAAAAGAGCTCTGATCTTTTTACTCACTTTATACTCGAGCACACCATCAAGGTTTGACTCAGAGGATGCTTATCATCTAAGGAACAACTTTTGAGATCTGGGTTGAAAGCAAAAAGTTGTATTTTTTTAACTCACCTTTTCATCCCAATCGAGCTTTTTCCTACTTTATTTGTTATTGGTTTTGTTTATTTTTTTCTACTTCTTGCATTATTCTATATTTTGTTGAAAAAGGAATCAATTTTTAACCCCATTTCTTAGGAAATTAAGCTTTATTTCTTTTCCCATTTTGTTTGTTTTGTTATAGTTGTCTCCTGGGAAGTTAAGGTATATGCTGTTGGGAGCAGAAAAGAAGAGAAAGCAAGGTAGGGATGTCGTAGAAGATCAAGAGCTTGAATCTGCTACTATGTCCTTGAGATCCCATTTTCCTGAGATCCATGACTCTGGTATAGTAATGCATTGACGTTTTGTATATTATGGAATGAGATTTTGCACCTAGGTGAGTACTTTTATTTCTTGTTTTAGTGCTTACCTTTTTTTGAATTAGACTGACTTTCTTGAACATCAACTTCTTTCAGCGTGGTCTGTTATTTGCTATGCAAGTACTTGCATTGCTTGCCAGTTTATAGCATTCAAATGTTCTACAATAACTGATATCATATTGAAAATGTAAAAGCCTGTGATTTAGATTCTACATTGAATCGTTGACAGCATGGTGGCACTTACAATAACTATTTGAGCCTTCTAGACAACAAAACTATCAACATTTTCTTTTTGAATTTCTGCCTCAACAAAATATTTTTGAGGTGTGGTGTATCAGACCTCTTAGTATCGATGCCACTATTTCCTTTTTGAATTTCTTCTGGTGCCTTTTCATGATCATTCACAGAACTTGTTTGATTCCTCCTGTTCTTCCCTTTTCCACTTCAACTCCTTCATCTGGTTCTTAATGTCAAAATAGTTTTTAAGGTAGATTTGTCTTTCCTGAACTCTTTGGAAATACAATTTCTACTTCCCTTTACACAAAACGTACATGAGAAAATGTTTGGTCCAATTATTTGGATTCATTATTTTTACTGTAAATTTTGTGTAAAGGGAAGTAGACATTGTATTTCCAAAGAGTTCAGGTAGGACAAATCTACCTGAAAACTATTTTGACATTGAGAACCGGATGAAGGAGTTGAAGTGGAAAAGCGCAAAACAATGGTTGGTCCAATTTCTCATAGATTATACCTATGTATTGTATAAAATAATACATAGATTCACTCATAAATCTAACCAGCTACCAAATGACCTCTATGAATACAAAATGTTCAAAATCTTATCTGTTTCATGAAATCTTTTATCAAAATATTAGGCCATTATCCTAATTATATACGACATATAATTATCACATGAATGATGATGTTCTTTTGTTGATAGTTGGTCCAATTTCTCTCTTTTATTCCTTCATTATATTAGAACATCAAAACTACAATAAATACTATTAGTTCAGACAGTTAATCCTTCTACTCCTAATTCCAACATCCGAGGAATAATAAAAACTTCAATAAGTACTACTTTTATTCCCATAAATTCTATTACAATAGATTTGGTTCTTTTAAATATCAATAATCAAAAGATCCATACGATCTCATCTCTGAAAAAAGCGAACAACCTCTTCTCTACCCACTTAATAATCCATGAATCCAAACCAAACGAACTTCACTTTCCCACCAATTCTCTAAATATCAGTGGACAGATTGGCTCTGGGGAAACCCCCATCGGTATGACATTGTTGGTACCTAACACGAATCCATCATCTTAGGTCAAAATGGGTCTCCAAGGCCTTTCGCTAACGTGTATGTCCTGATGGAGAATCAAGAAATAATGCCAGTGATACAAAATCCTTTCGTCAAAGCTTAAATTGTGTCGGAAAGTCATGAAAACTTACAACAGTCATCTATGAATGTCAACAACCCTTAAACCACCAATGAACTACCTACTTCTAGGGTTACCATTCTTCCATATTACAACATGGGAGACACCAATGTCCACTTCAATGCCCCAAACGCATCCAATGACAAAACATTGGATGAATTTGGGGTAGGTAAGTGTATGTTCCCATGTTGGGATATGGAAGAATGGTAACCTTAAGAGTAGGTAGTTCATTGGTGGCTAAAGGGTTTTCGACATCCGTAGATGGTTGTTGTAATTTTCCATGGCCCTCTAACATAATTTGAGTTTTGATAAATGAATTTTGTTTTCACTAGCATCATTTCTTGATTTTCCATTATGACATGTTGTGTTAGAGAGAGGCCTTAGAAACTCATTTCAACCAAATATGGGTTCATGTTGGGTACTGGTAATGTCATGTAGATGGAGGTTTCTCTCGTAGCTAATTTGTCCACCAGTATTTAAGGGAATTGGTGGGAAAGTAAAGTTTGCCTGATTTGAACGCATGGTTGATTGAGTGAGTAGAATAGACATTTTTTTTGCTTTTGTCGACGATGATATTCTATGAGTCTTCTGGTCACAGATAATTAAAAGTATCAAGAATAGTGAAACACAAGAGAAACTAAGGAATTATTGTCTCAATTCATTGATTCACATATATAAGAATGCATCGGTATTTATGCACAAGAGAAAGTATTCTCCTTTTAATGTAAATCCTACAAATTAATGTGCATAATACTCTAACATTAATACTACTTAATATTCTACACTAAATGTAGCATATAATATTCTACACTAAATGTAGATCATGCAAGATATCTACACAATATGATACATTAAATGTAGCTATAAAATATTCTATAGTAAATGTAGATCATGCAAGATATCCTATGATCTTTCCATTATGCTAATATTCCCCCTCAAATTGATGTTGGTGGATCAAAAAGCATAAATTTTCCTACACAAAATCGATGGCATTGTTGTGCCATTGACTTGGTAAACACATCAGCTATCTGAAGATCACTGGATACATGTGGATGGGTAATAACTCTTTCATCAACAACTTCTATAATAGAATGACAGTCCACTTCAATATGTTTTGTTCTTTCATGATAAACCGGATTTGTAGTAATCGGAATGGCGTTTGTGTTGTCAGCGTGAAGAGTTGTTGGACTAGATTGAGGAAATCCAATTTCTATCAACAAACCATGAAGCCAAATGAGCTCGGAGCAAGCTGCAAACATTGATCGATACTCAAACTCGGTTGAGGATTTTGAAACACGATCTTGCTTCTTACTCTTCAAAGATATCAAAGAACCTCCTAGAAACATCAACCAACCCGTGACAGAGCGACGAGTATCGCGACAACCAGCCTAATCAGAATCACAAAATGCATTAAGCTAAATAGGAGAACCACTAGGAAAGAATAATCCATGAGTAGATTTTCCTAAGAGATATTAAATGATACGACGAACAACCACCAAATGTAGATGATGATGAGCCTGCATGATTTGGTTGACTTTTTGAACTGCAAAAGAGATATCAAGTCAAGTAATAGTAACATAATTTAGGCTCCCAACTAATTATCGATACAAATTTGGATTAGGCAGAAGATCTCCATCGTCACGATGATACTTTAAATTCAATTCCAGTTGAGTATCTATGGAAGAAGATTCTTGAAGACCAACCAAAGCAATCAAGTCCTGAGTATATTTGTGTTGGTTTAAGAATACACCAAAAGAATCACAATGAACTTCTAAACCCAAAATATCTGTAAGAGTACCTAGATCTTTCATATGAAAAGAATCCTTAAGCAGATGTTAGAGGTTAGAAATTAATGAAGAATCAGTTCTTGTGATAATAATGTCAATTGAATATACCAAAAAAAGAACACAACCGATAGATGTTTTCCGAAGAAACAAAGATGAGTCGTATTAACTCTGTTCAAAAGAGAACTGAAGCAAAGTAGATCAAAACTTGTCAAACCAAGCTCGGGGAGCTTGTTTTAATCCATACACAGATTGCTTCAACTTGCAAACAACTGATGTTGATGATGAAAACAAAGTAGATAGAGGTTTCATATAAATATCTTCTTTGAGATCACTATGGAGAAAAATATTTTTTTACATCCGTTTGATGAAGTGGCAAATTTTGCGACGCATCAATGGCAATAATTGTTTGTACCATATCATTTTTTCTACGGATGCAAAAGTCTCCTCATAGTCCACACCATACTCTTGTTTGTTACGAAGGACCACCAATCAAGCTTTGTACCAATCAAGAGTTCTATTAGAATGGAGTTTAACTCAATAAACCCATTTACATCCGATTGAACGAACATTTGAAGGACAAGAAATAATGTCCTATGTGTTATTTTCTTTTAGTGCCAAAAGTTCTTCCTTTACTGCTTTCTGCCAACATTCAAGCTTGGATTCTTTTGCATAACCTGTTGGAATAGAGATGGTGGACAATGTAGAGGAGAAACCATACCAATTATGAGTATGAGATTGTAACGATCCAAAAATTTTCAAACTTTGTAATGTTTGGTCAAGGTTCATGTTGAACTGGTCATGATTGAATTTTGGTAGCCATGGGTTGTATTTAAGTGGCTGAATTCAAAAGCGATCGTTTAGAGAAGTTATGAGGCTAGTTGGGCAATGGAATTTTAAAAGAATGGTCATAACTTTTGGTACAAGATGAACTTTGTGTGCTGCTATATATCACATCTAATCTCTTTGAGTTATCTTAGCAACGCAACTGGTTTCAGTCAATTCAGAGTTTTGATGTGAAAGTTATGGCCCTACCAGTGAGATTGTCTGTAATTTGAAGGGCGATGGAAAGGGGTTCTGGAACATGGGCTAAGGGTGGTACCACAAACCGTTTGGTGGTCCACGGTCCATGGGGGTGCTCTTGGGTTGGTCCAGTGTCCCTTGGAGGCTGAGGCTGAAGCCATGGACCAAGTATGGTCCCACAAACCATCTCACGATCTTTGTGGCCCGTGAGGGGTCCCGTGAAGTGGTCTAGAATGTTGGCCAAGGTTTGGGGCTGGACTCCAGACCAAGTGATTCTCCACGGACCAGTAAATGATCTGTGTGCAGCTACATGGTCTGTGAGACCCCCCGTAGAGTGATCCAAAAAGTCCTCCGAGAGTTCAAGCAGAAAACGAGACTAAGTGAAGTCTCACGGGCAGGTACACGACCCATGGACCAGTGAACGGGCACTGTGTGCCTTCCGTGTGACACTTTCTTTAGTGATTTAGTCCATTTCATTAATGGTTAAATTTTAATTTAATTATATCCTTTGCCTCTTTTAGGCTTTCTAAGGTCTCCTAAACCCCCTAAATCAAACCCTAATCCCCTTTCATCCATTCTAACACTCCTAAAGTCTCTCCAAAATTCTCTCAATCATCTTGACCTCCACTGATGAAAGTTTGAAGAAATTTGGGGAAAATCATCTTTGTTGCAAAATCATCTAATTCTCTTACTTAATTTCAAGGTATGTGAGATTGATTCATGGATTCTCTTTCATCCATGAAGACCCAAGAACCTCCCTCTTTAAATTATGATTTTAAGCTTCCTTTAATGTTGGGTTCTTTAAATTTTGAAGTATTTAATTGGATTGGATTGTGGGCTATAGAAATTAGGTGATTTAAAGTTGATTTAAGTTTGAATTCTATGAAGTTCAATGGATTTGATGAAGGTCAAGTTATGCATGTCCCCCTTACTCTTGAACTATGCATGGGTAGTGCTTTAATGATGATTTAAGTTTTGATTTAACTTGAATTTCTTATGAACTACTCTTGTTTTGAATTTAAAGTATGAATTCTAGTATCCATGCTATTCTCATTATTACTCATGGTATTGCATGCATGATCATGGATATTTGATGAAGGTTTTGATGTGAACTAAGTTCCAAATATGTTTATGACTATGATTTTGAACAAGTATGGATTATGACTAAGTTGTGATCAGACTATATCTATGATATGGCTCTTTGTGCAACATGGGTGCTTGCACCAATATGATATAACAAGTTATGACAAGTATGGAGCTACTCTTATGCATCAAGTTTGACATGAAAGTTTGTTTGGCTTTTTAGCACATGAAACATGATTATGAATTGTGTTTGACTCTTGTTAAGTATGCATAGGAGTAATAAAAGTGATTTGGCTTTTTAGCCAAAGTATGCATGATTTGATGTTCAAGTGTCAAGTTTCCATTTTAAAAGCATGTACATGTATACGTATTCTGATGGGATGATGACTTAGTACCGAGAAGGATTAGAGTAGTAAGTGGGTTATCCCCAAGGGTCGCACTCCTTTTCCAAAACTATGAGCCAACGTAAGTTCCTACCGAAATTGGAGGCCCATAAGGTATGCTTTGATATGATATGATATGATATGTAAATCCTTCCGAAATGACTGGGTCGTAAGGAAGATGGCTATCACATCGAAATGGTTGGCCCATAAGGTGTGTTGTAGATTACCTTTGGCAAGTAATATTCTTTGATCCAATGGGAGGCCTCATTGGGAAAGTTTGTGTTATAGCTCACATGAGTTTGGATTGTGGTTATGGTTCCATCCCCTCTATACTGTAAGCATTATGGCATTTCATGCATTATGATCATTATGGCATATTGATATATTGGTCTTTTTATATTCTCTTCTATGTATGTACCCTTGTCATGTAGGTTGTTATAGGTTCATGTGCACACATTTACATGCCCGTATACTTAGTGCTTTATTGTGCTAACCCATAATCTTGTTTACATGCTTTAACTATGTAGGGACCGACGACTACCTCTATCTATCGTTGAACGACTAGTGATCTATTTGAAGCTAAATGGTTGTGGTGATCCCTTTTGTTCAAGGGTAATATCTACTTTTCCCTCCCTTGTATTGCTTTACTTTATTTCTTTATGACTTGAGGGTGAGCTCGGATTATATCGAGGCCCCGCTCTATCTATGTATAGGCTATGTTGGACATGTTAGACTCTTGTATGTTGTATTATGCTTATTTGGGATATTATGACTATTGGGATGTTTTATGGAAATGATGTTCTGATTATGCTTGGGCTTATGATTGTTGGGAATATGCTTATGTGAAAAGTCCCATAACCCCGGTATGCCTCCATAGCTTGTGTCCTACTTACTCGCCCATTAAAAATACTTGTTATGTGCTATGTGATTCATGCTCATCCCATTCCCAGCAACATCCCCATAGCTTGAGTCCAAAACCTCATTTCCCTTAGAATTATGTGTTATGTGTTTACTTTTTATGCTGCTGAACCGATGATGTGAGTGATGATGCTGTGATGGCTTGATCGAGGACTTTTGGGTTCTCCTTCACCATGTCACATCTAGGCCCTACTTTTGGGTCATGACAAATATGGTATCAGAGCCCTAGGTTTGTAAATGAACCTTTTAGTCCAACATGCCGCGTCAATTAGATTCTTATTCATGGGTGTGATGCGTTCCATGCCTATGAACGGGAGGCTATGATGACGTTCTAGGAATTTGTCTCATTTCATTGCTTCCTTATGTTATGCCGTAGATTGATACTATAAATCTCTTAAACTCTTGGTATTGTTGTCGTTCTTTCAGAGCATGCCTCCTAGAAGAGCTCCTTTTCCCCGTCAAGCTCTGAAAGTTGAGGAACAAGTCCCTTGGGCACCGGTAGAGGAACAAGTAACCCATGCCAAGTTAGAAATGTGGTGTTGATGTTGTCCCAAGTGGTGGATAACCAAGCCTGGCCAATCAATCCTGTAAATGTTGGTTCTCTAGCCTCTAGGGTGACGGATTTCACCCAGATGAACCCTCCAGAGTTCTACGGCTCAAAGGTGGATGAAGATGCTCAAGAGTTCATTGATGAACTCACGAAAGTGTTAACTATAATAGGGGTGAGTCCAGAAGAGAAAGTCGAGTTGGTCGCGTATCAATTGAAATATGTGGCCCAAGTGTGGTATAACTAATGGATAGTTGAGAGGATGGTGGATGTCAAGGTTAGATGGGAAGAGTTCAAAATGGATTTCCTTGATCGTTTCTTTCCTCTTGAGATTAGGGAAGCCAAAATGACTGAGTTTATCAATCTTCGACAAGGTGATATGACTGTGAGGGACTACTCTCTAGAGTTCACTAAGCTTTCCAAATATGCTCCCATGCTTGTATCCGATCATCGTGCAAGAATGAACAAGTTTTTTTTGGGTGTCTCTAATTTGGTTTTGAAAGAGTGTCGTACGACTATGCTTATTCGGAACATGGACATCTCTAGGCTCATGACTTATGCTGAGAAAATAGAAGGTGAAAAACTTAAGGAGAGAAGGGTTAGTAAAGCTAAGAGGGTCCAGTTTAATGCTAGGTTCTCCAACTCCAAGAGCGGTAGTGGTTTTGGACGATTTCATCAAGGACAAGGTTTGAATATGAGGGTTGCTAATCCAAGAGTGCTGCCTCCCAAGGATCAAGTTGGGGGTGGTCCTCGAATTCCTCTTTGTGGTCAATGTGGAAAGCATCATTTGGGTGATTGTAGAAGGGCTTCGGGTGCTTGCTTTGGATATGGGGGTTTGGACCACAAAATATCTGAATGTCCAAGGGGTTCCAAGAAGGATCAAGTAGCTCCCGATAGTCAAGGGCTGCCGAAGGCTCCAGTTGGTGGTGCTCCTAGGAACAACCAGTTTTATGCTCTTCATGCCCTCCAAGAGGTGGAGAAATCTTCAGACGTTATAACTGGTATGTTAAAAATCATTGATTTTAATGCTTATGCTTTACTTGATCCGGGTGCAAATTTATCTTTTGTGACTCCTCTGTCGGCTGTTAAATTTTGTTTGAGTCCCGAAACTCTAAGGAACCTTATTCAGTGTATACTCCTGTGGGTGATTCTATTATTGCCCGGAAAGTGTATCGGGATTGTCCATATCTGTGTTGCATAGAGTGTTCCTTGGTGACCTTGTAGAACTTGAAATGTATGATTTTGATGTTATCCTTGGGATGGATTGGTTGCATGCATCGTATGCCTCGGTCGATTGTAAGACTAGACAAGTTAAATTTCAAGTTCCTAATGACCCCATGTTGGAGTGGAAAGGTAGTGATTTCGTGATTAAGGGTCGGTTTATTTCCTACCTCAAAGGCCAGAAGATGATTGGTAAGGGGTGTATTTGTCATATTGTGTGGGTTAGATATGTGGAGGGTGAGTCACCTAACCTTAAATCGGTTCCGGTGGTTAATGAGTTACTCGATATATTTCCCGAGGACTTGCCCGGTTTTCCTCCCAATAGAGAAATAGATTTTGGCATAGATCTCCTTCTGAATATTCAACCTATTTCTATTCCTCCTTATCGTATGGACTCGGCGGAGTTGAAAGAATTGAAATACCAATTGAAAGATTTGTTAGAAAAGGGGTATATTAGGCCGAGTATCTCACCTTGGGGTGATCCCGTGTTGTTTGTGAGGAAGAAGGATGGGTCTCTCTGAATGTGTATTGACTACCCATAATTGAATAAGGTGACCATTAAGAATAGGTACCCGTTCCTAGGATTGATGATTTGTTTGACCAACTTCAAGGAGCTACTCACTTCTCCAAAATAGATCTTCATTCGAGTTATCACCAATTGAAATTGAGGGAGTGTGACATCCCCAAGATGGCCTTTCAGACTCCTTATGGTCACTTTAAGTTTGTGGTGATATCGTTCGGGTTGACTAATGCTCTGGTGGTATTTATGGACCTGATGAATCGGGTGTTTAAATCATTCCTTGATAATTTTGTGGTAGTCTTCATTGATGACATGTTGATTTACTCCTGTAGTGAGCAAGAGCGTATAGATCACTTGAGATTGGTGCTTCACACATTGAGGGAAAAGAAATAGTATGCCAAGTTTAGCAAATGTGAATTTTGGTTGGGAGAAATTTCTTTCCTTGTTCATGTGGTGTCCGGTAATGATATTATGGTTGATGCTAAGAAAACTGAAGTGGCGAAGGATTGGCCTAGACCGTTGACTCCTTCGGAGATTCAAAGTTTCCTTGGTTTGGCCGATTATTATAGAAGATTTGTTGAAGGGTTTTCCTCTATAGCTTCTCCATTGACTAAGTTGACTCAAAAGAAGGCCAAGTTTGTGCGGTCAAATAAATGTGATAAGAGTTTTCAAACTTTGAATGATCGACTTACATCGGCTCCAATTTTGACCTTGCCTAATGGGTTAGATGGGTTTGTGGAATATCATGATGCGTCGCGTATTGGTTTGGATTGTGTGCTTATGCAACATGGTAAGGTGATAGCTTATGCGTCCCGGTAATTGAAAGTGCATGAACAAAATTATCCAACCCATGATCTTGAGTTGGCGACGGCGGTGTTTGCTTTGAAAATTTGGCAACATTATTTGTATAGGGTTCATGTGGATGTCTTCACCGATCACAAGAGTTTGAAATATGTGTTAACCCAAAGAGACTTTAATTTTAGGCAAAGGAGATGGTTAGAGCTTCTTAAGGACTATGATATGAGTGTTCTTTAGCACCCTGACAAGGCTAATGTCGTAGCGAATGCCCCTAGTAGGCTATCTATGGGAAGTGTGACTCATGTGGAAGAGGAGAAGAAAGATATAGTGAAATATGTACACCGTTTGGCTAGGTTGGGTGTGATGTTGGCCAAATTCGATAATGGTGAAATTCATGTTCAAGGTAGATCCGAGTCTTCCTTAGTGGTTGATGTTAAAACAAAACAAGACCTAGATGCTTCCTTGGTAGAGTTGAAGAAGTTGGTTGCCAATGGAAAAATTGAGGTTTTCTCCCAAGGGGGAGATGGTGTGCTACGATACCAAGACCGCTTGTGTGTTCTGGACGTTGATGGATTAAGGGAGGTTATCATGAAAGAGGCTCATAATTCTATATATTCTATTAAGATGCACCAAGATTTGAGAGAGTTGTATTAGTGGGATGGTATGAAGAGGGACATAGCCAAGTTTGTATCGGAATGTCCTAATTGACAACAAGTAAAAGGGGAACATGAAAGGCCCAGTGGCTTGACACAAGATATTGAAATTCCTACTTGAAAGTGGAAAGATGTGAACATGGACTTTGTGGTTAGGTTACCCTGTACTCAGAGACAATTTGATTCCATATGGGTTGCGGTTGATAGAATGACTAACTCAACTCACTTATTATCGGTTAAGACTGCTTATAGTGCCGAGGAATATGCGAAGGTGTATATTTGGGAGTTGGTGAGATTTCATGGTTTACCTAGGTCTATCATATTAGATTGTGGTACCCAATTCACTTCTCATTTTTGGAAGTCTTTTCAAAAGAGACTTGGTACTAAGGTCAAATTGAGCACCGCGTTTCATCCTCAAACCGCTGGGCAAGTCGTAAGAACAATTCAAACCTTCGAGGACATGTTGAGGGCTTGTGTGTTGGAATTCAAAGGAAATTGGGATGACTATCTACCTCTCATTGAATTTTCTTACAACAATAGCTTTCATTCTAGCATTTGTATGGCCCCATTTGAAACTTTGTATGGTAGGAGATGTAGGTCTCTGGTTGGTTGGTTTGAAGTAGGTGAGATGGCCTTGTTAGGCTTAAATTTTGTAGTTGAGGCCATTGAAAATGTGAAATTGATTAGAGAAAGGTTGAAGACGGCTCAAAGTCGCCAAAAGTCTTATTCGGATGTTAGGATGAGAGACCTTGAATTTCATGTCGGTGATTGGGTGTACGTGAAAGTGTCCCCCATAAAAAGCATCATGCGTTTTGGAAAGAAGGGCAAGTTGAGCCCCCGGTATGTCGGACCTTATGAGATTGTAGAGCGGGTTGGCAATGTGGCATATAGGTTTTATTTGCCTTTGGACATGAGCTCCATTCTTCTGGTATTCCATGTGTCCATATTGAGAAAGTTGGTTGGTGATCCTAAAGAACACACCTTTCGAGGGTGTGACGATTGAGGAGACTTTGACCTATGAAGAGATGTCGATTGAAATTTTGGATTGGCAAGTAATGCCGCTTCACAACAAGGAGGTAGCTTCATTCAAGGTGCTATGGAGGAACCAAGACATGGAGAGTGCAACGTGGGAAGCAGAGTTGGACATGATGGAGCGATATCCCTATCTCTTCCAATCTACTCAAGCCTAAGGTACTAGGTTCTATCCTTTAATTGTCCTAATTCTTTGTTTCTTGAGTTTCATGACATTGCATGCATACATGAGCACGAAAATGATTTAAATGATGTTTTGACATGAGTTTTGAAAGATTTTTGAAATGATGCATGATCTGTTATAAGTTTTGATGAAAATGGCTCTTGTTTTGATTGTTATCCTCAATTTATAGTTTTAGCTCATTCGAGGATGAATATTCCCAAAGGGAAAATGATGTAACAATCCAAAAATTTTCAAACTTCGTAATCGTTGGTCAAGGTTCATGTTGAACTGGTCATGGTTGAATTTTTGTAGCCATGGGTTGTATTTAAGTGGCCAAATTCAAAAGAGATCATTTAGAAAAGTTATGAGGCTGGTTGGGAAGTGGACTTTGAAAAAGAAGGCCATAACTTTAAGTATGGGATGAACTGTGTGGGATGCTAAATATCAAATCAAAAATCATTGAGTTATCTTCGCAACCCAACTAGTTTCACTCAATTCGGAGTTCAGATGTGAAAGTTATGGCCCTGGTAGTGAGACTATTTGTAATTGGAAGGATATTAGAAAGGGGTTTTAGAACATGGGCTAAGGGTGGGACCACGGACCATTTGGTGGTCTGCAGTCCATGGGGGAACTCGTGGGTTTGTCCAGTGTTCCCTGGAGGCTAGGGCTAAAGCCATGCACTAAGTATGGTCCCACGGACCACCTCATGGTTTGTGTGACCCTTCACGGCCCGTGAGGGGTCTCGTGAAGTGGTCCAGAATGTTGGCCAAGGTTCGAGGCTGGACTCCGGACCAAGTGATGCTCCACGGACCAGTAAACGGTCCATGTGCAGCTACACGGTCTGTGAAATCCCCCATGGAGTGATCCAGAAAGTCCCCCGAGAGTTCAAGCAGAAGACGAAACCAAGTGAAGTCTCACGGCAGGTACACGGCCCGTGGACCAGTGAACGGGCACTGTGTGAATTCCGTGTGACACTATCTTCCGTGATTTAGTCCATTTCATTAATGGTTAATTCATAATTTAATTAGATCCTATGCCTCTTTTAGGATTTCTAAGGTTTCCTAAACACCCTAAATAAAACCCTAATCCCCTTTCATCCATTCTAACACTCCTAAAGTCTCTTCAAAATTCTCTCAATCCTCTTGACCTCCATTGATGAAAGCTTGAAGAAATTTGAGGAAAATCATTTTTGTTGCAAAATCATCCAATTCGCTTGCTTAATTTCAAGGTATGTGGGATTGATTCATGGGTTCTCTTTCATCCATGAAGACCCAAGAACCCTCTTCTTTAAATTATGATTTTAAGCTTCCTTTCATGATGGGTTCTTTAAATTTTGAAGTATTTAATTGCATTGGATTGTGGGCTTTAGAAATTAGGTGATTTAAAATTGATTTTAGTTTGAATTCTTTGAAGTTCAATGGATTTTATGAAGGTCAAGTTATGCATGTCCCCTTTACTCTTGAAGTATGCATGGGTAGTGTTTTAATGATGGTTTAAGTATTGATTTAACTTGAATTTCTTATGAACTACTCTTGATTTGAATTTAAAGTATGAATTCAAGTACCCATGCTATTTTTATTGTTACTCATGGCATGGCATGCATGATCATGAATATTTGATGAAGGTTTTGATGTGGGCTAAGTCTCAAACTTGTTTATGACTACGATTTTGAACAAGTATGGGTTATGACTAAGTTGCGATCACACTATGTCTATGATATGGCTCTTTGAGCAACATGGCTGCTTGCACCAATATGATTTGACAAGTTATGACAAGTATGGAGCTACTCTTATGCATCAAGTTTGACATGAAAGTTTGTTTGGCTTTTTAGCCCATGAAACATGATTATGAAATGTGTTTGACTCTTGTTAAGTATGCATAAGAGTAATGAAAGTGATTTGGCTTTTTAGCCCAAGTATACATGATTTGATGTTCAAGTGTTAAGTTTTCGTTTTAAAAGCATGTATATGTATATGTATTCTTGTGGGATGATGACTTAGTACCGAGAAGGATTGGAGCAGTAAGTGGACTATCCCCAAGGGTCCCACTCCTTTCCCGAAACTATGCACCAACGTAGGTTGCTACCGAAATTGGAGGCCTGTATGGTATGCTTTGATATGATATGATATGATATGTTATGTAAATCCTTTCGAAATGACCGGGTCGTAAGAAAGGTGGTAATCACATCGAAATGGGAGGCCCATAAGGTGTGGTGTAGATTACCTTTGGCAAGTTATCTTCTTCGATCCAATGGGAGGCCTCATTGGGAAAGTTCATGTGTTAGCTCACATAAGTTTGGATGTCGGTTATGATTCCATCCCCTCTATACTATAAGCATTATGGCATTTCATGTATCAAGATCATCATGGCATATTGATGTATTGGTCTTTCTTATATTCTCTTCTATGTATGTATCCTTGTCATGTAGGTTGTTATAGGTTCATGTGCACATATTTGCATACCCGCATACTTAGTGCTTTATTGTGCTAACCCATACTCTTGTCTACATGCTCTAAACATGTAGGGACCGACGACTACCTCTATCTATCGTTGAACGACGAGTGATCTCCTTGAAGCTAGTTGCTTGTGGTGAGCCCTTTTTTTCAAGGGAAATATCTACTTTTCTCTCCCTTGTATTGCTTTAATTTCTTTCTTTATGACTTGAGGGTGAGCCCGGATTATGTCGAGGCCCCGCTCTATCTATGTAGAGGCTATGTTGGACGTGTTAGACTCTTGTACGTTGTATTATGCTTATTTGGGATGTTATAACTATTTGTATTTATTTATGGAAATGATGTTCCGATTATGCATATGATTATGCTTAGGCTTGTGAATGTTGGGAATATGCTTATGTGGAAAGTCCCATAACCCCAGTGTGCCCCCATAGATTGAGTCCTACTTATTCGCCCCTTAGAAATACTTGCTACGTGCTATGTGATTCATGCTCATCCCATTCCCGGCAACAACCCCATAGCTTGAGTCCAAAGCCCCGTTTCTCTTAGAATTATATGTTATATGTTTACTTTCCACGCTTCCGAACCAATGATGTCAGTGATGATGCTATGATGACTTGATCGAGGACTTTCGGGTCCTCCTTTGCCATGTCACATCTAGGCCCCACTTCTGGGTGGTGACAGAGATACTCTGGTAGATCACTGAAGAGGCTCAAGAAGAGCAGGATTTGAAGAAATCTCAGATTCTGGTTGAGGTGCAATCTCAGCTGTCAGATCAATTTGAGGATGAGGTAAAGTTGGATGACATTGTTCATACCCAAATCCAGGTTTGAATCTCTAAGAAGAAGAAGAGAAATAGAAGATGACTCAAAATGAGTAGGAAAAATATTGATTTACAAAGAAATCAATATTTCTAGAAACACGATATCATAGCAAATAAAACCTTTATGTGAAGTACTATAATACAGAAAGCACATTCAGTAAACTGAATTAAAATTTTATTGCATTGAGAAGGGGGAAGATGCACAAAACAAACACAACAAAATGTATGAAAATTATCATAGCTTGGATTTTCATGATAAAGACGATAATATGGAGGGTCGAGGTTTAACACATTAGATGGAAGCCTATTAATTAAATAGAAAGTAGTAGACAAAGATTCAACGCAATACTTAGATGAGACAAAGGACTGAATCAACAAAATACGTGTTACATCCAAAAGATGACGATTTTTACGCTCAACAACTCCATTTTGTTGTAGGGTATATGGGCAAGAGCATTGTGAAACAATTCCTTTATGAAGCAAGAAACTATTGAATTCATTAGACATATACTCTCCACCAGAATCAGATCTTAATATGTTGATGCAGGTAGAAAATTGAGTTTCAATGTAAGTAAAAAATGAAAGAATAAGGAAAAAACATCATATTTAGAACGAATAAATACACCCATGTGAACTGACTATAATCATCTATGAATGTCATGAAGTGCTTAAAATGAGCATGAGAAACAATAGGCAAAATACCCCAAACATCACTATGAATGACATCAGAACACTTTCTAGCACGACTACCGAAACTAGGAAAAGGAAGAGTTTTACTTTTACCTAATTGACAAGTATAACAATCAAAGGGAGTTGCTGAAAATTGATTTTTCTTTCCCAATAAACAAAAATTTGACAAATGAGACAACACAATAGAATTTGGATGCCCTAGACGCTTATGCGAAACCTCAGTCATGCTAGTTGTAGAAGTACAAGCAAAAGATAGAATACGAGGAATGGAAAAGAATAGACGAAATAATCTTCCAACTTTAGGCCCCTTTACGGTTATTGTCCCCAACACCTAATCTTGCACAAGGCAATCATTATGAGAAAAATTCACATCACTATTGTTATCTACCAACTGACCAATAGAAATAAGACTAGTGAAAAGCTTTGGTGATACAAATACATTCTTGAAAGTTTTAGTAATATCCCCAACCTTGGTAATTGGTAAATTGCTACCATAGGCAACCTGGATTTGTGATGGACCAAGATATTCACGAATATATTTTAGCATACTCATTGAGTTAGTCATATGATTTGAAGCGCCAGAATCAACAAGCGAAAAATTAGATGTAATATCGTTAAATTGTAGTCCTAATGCTGAAAGGGCTGGCACAATAATTTGTTGTACCATTTTTGGAGTAAAAACTTGTTTAGCCGCTCTAGTTGAAACCGAGTTATCAGAAGTTGAGCCATTTATCCCATCTTGAAAAACATTGATCTTGCGATTTTGAGGACACGTGGAACACTCTTTGATAATATGTTCATGTTGTTTACAATAATTGCAAAATGTTTTACCACAATTGTTAGAAAGTATGACCATATTCCTTGAAACTATATCATAGAGTCTTGATCATATCCCAACCTTTTCCTATTTATTGAGCAACAAATGCAACAGTGCGAACAATATCTTTCTTAAAAGCATTTTGTGTGAGAAAACGTTGCTCTTCTGTAACAACCCAAAAATTTTGAAAAACTCCTTATGGTTGGTCTTTTATGATTTACTACTGGTCATGGTTGATTTTTGGTAGCCACGGGTTGAGTTTAAGTGGCCGAACGCAAAACAAATCATTTGGTGGTGTAGAGAGGCTGTTTGGGCAGTATACTTTGAACTGAAATAACTTTTGATTCAGATTGAAACGTGTGGTATTATATATATAAAATTGAAGCTCTTTGCGTTATCTTTGGAACGCAACTGGTTTCACTTGATTCAGAGTTCGGATGAGGAAGTTATGGCCTAAACAGTGGGACTACCTGAAATTCAGAAGACATTGGAGATAGGCCCCGGAAAGAGGACAAGGCAAGGGAAACGGTCTGTGAAACTTGTCACGGTTCGTGTGGGGCCACGTGTGGAGGTCCACCGAGCTAGGGGTGGCCATGAACCACCCAGGAGACAAGTCTTGGTCCACGGACCATGAAACAGTCCGTTAGCCAATTAACGGGCCGTGAGGTGTACCGTCAAGTGTTCCAGTGGATTGGCTTGGCTTGGGAGTTGATTCCTGGGCCAAGTGTGGCTCCACGGACCATTACACGGTCCTTTTGAAGCAACAAGGTCCGTGAAACCGCCCGTCAAAGTGTCCAGAAAGTCCTCCGATAGTTCGCATTGAAAGTTTGGCTAAGGAATTTTCGATGGTCAGTTGAATGGCCAGTGAGCCATATGATGGGCACTGTAGCACCTCCGTTTGACTCTGCTTAGAATTGAAAAGTTCGTTTCATTAATGGTAATTTCGTGATTTAATATTTTCCCTTAGCCCTTTTTAGGTATCCTGAGGTCTCCTAAACCCCTAAATCAATCCCCAAACCCTCATTCTTCCATTCTGACTCTCCTATATTCACTTTGGGAATTCTAAAATCCTCTTGGCCTCCATTGAAGAAAGCTTGAAGAATTTGGGGAAAACAACCTTGACCAAGTTTGACTTTACAATTCTTTGGTGAAATTAAGGTATGTGGGATTTGATTCAAGGATCGTCTTTCATCCTTGAAGACTCTAAGAACCCTAACCTTTTAAATTTGATTTTAAGCTTTCAATTAAGTTATGGGTTCTTCCAATATTGTGGTAGATTAGTGTTGGGAATTGTGTGCTGTAGCTTTTAGGTGATTTAAACATGTTTTTAAGCTTGAATTCATGAATGTTCATTGAAACCCTTATTGATCAACTTGCATGTCCCTTTTCATGATTCAATTAAGCATGGGTAACTTGCATTTTGACTTATTTATGGATTTCTAAATAAGGAAGAAATGAAGTGAGACATGGCGCGCATCACACCCATAACAAGACTCTAATAGACGCGGCATGTTGGACTCCAAGGATCATTACAAACCTAGGTATCTGATACCATCTTTGTCACGACCCGGATAGGGGGCCTAGATGTGACATGGTGAAAGAGGATCCAAAGACCCTCGATCAAGCCATCATAGCATCATTACACACATTATCGGTTTGGAAGCGCGGAAGCTAAACACATAACGCATAAGTTCTAAGGAATTGGGGACTTGGGACTCACGCTATGGGGGCGATAAAGGGAATGGGACAAGCATGCTTGCACATAACACATAACGATAATCTCCAAGGGCAAGGGGAAATGGGATTCCACTATGGGGACACACCGGGATTATGGGACTTCCCACATAAGCACATAGCCATTCACAATACCAAACATGCAATTCATAAGCATAATAAGAGAGATATTATCATAAATCAAGCTAAATAGCATCGTATTACATAACCAAATATCTGACATACAAGCCAACGTACAAGAGTATAGATTTGTCCAACAATGACTCTACATATATGAGCTGGGCCTCGACAAGTTTGAGTCTCACCCTCAATACATACAAAAGTAAATAACATAATGTAAAATAGGTAGATAGACGGTGGCTATTTCCCTTGAACAAAAGGGCTCACCACTAGCAAGTCTTCAACAAGATGTCAAACGTAATCCGGTAGAATGTAGATGTCACCCTCGGTCCCTACATGGTTAGAACATGTAGACAAAAATATGGGTTAGCACAATTAAGCACTAAGTATGCGGGCATGCAATGCCTATGACAAGTATAGTATGACCAAGCAACATGTCAAGGGTACAGGTGATACGAAAGGAATGCACTTAGCCAAAGAGTAGTATAACAATATACCATGCCATGATGCATGAGATGCAATCCTATGATCATATATAAAAATTTCGGGGATGTAACCTCAACTTACAAAACAAAAAGACATGAGTGAGCCACTACCCAAATCTGGACTACTTGCCAAGTAGTACCATAAATACCCTTGAAACAAGGGGTAACATGACAGAGTTCCCTATGTAGGGAATTAACCCATGGTGGCACATGGTTTGATGGAAAGGAGTATGGACCCTATGGAGATAGTCCACCCACCTCCAATCCCTCGGTACTAAGTCTCATCCCACGGGAATGTGTATAGGTACATGCAACATTCAAATTGGGAGACTCACATTCACTTTCAAAACATGCATACTTAGTCAAAATGAGACCCTTGTTAAAATCATGTTCATGTTTAAGCCAAAGGCTATCAAGAGTTTACAAAACGTTTCATGATCATGTCTTGTCAATGCAATAAGAATAGTTCATCTACATAGATTATCATATCAAGCCTTGGAACATGTCAATATGGTGCAAGCACCCATAATGCTCAAAGAGCCATAACAAGGAGACTA